>SNQJ01S0040202.1:39698-52193 GCA_010110895.2 Picea sitchensis
GAGCCCTGTAGACAAACAATAGTACAACCACTTCCTACTCTATTGATATTAGCTTGAAAATAGATCTATCTATCAGAGACAAGTTCATGTAAGATCAAACACAAACTAGAAAGAAACAGGCCAAGCGTGTCAGATTGATGAGAAAAATGATAGAAGTAACTTACAACCGTAGATGCGAATGTGACAGCTTCGTCAAGTCCCCTTTGTCTAACCCTTGCTCAAAATATCTACGACCCAGATGACAACAACTTCACTGATTACTCTCCTCCAGTCCACTATATGTTTCCTATGAGATCATAGGTTTCATGCTTGCAATTCTTCCCCCTTTCCACCATGATAGAGCTTGTTTATATAGGTTTATAGAGGCCTAACCTCTTGAGGTATCTTTAGGGTAAGTTGAGGATTTTCCTCCTTGAGTCAGGGATCTTCCCTAAGATCATGGTTGAACCAGGAATTTGAATTCAACTACCTTCTAAGATTGAAAGATCTTCCCCTTATTCTCCTCAACGGACCAACTCCTACCCAAATTAGACAACGCTCCCTCAAAAGGGGTATCAGGGCGCTATAGCGCTCCCTAGTAGGCTCAAAGGGGCCGCCAACGCTCTTAAAATCAATAGCGCTCCTCTTGCAAAGCTATTTGGTGTTATAACACTCCCTAGCACTTTATAAAGGAGCGCCAATACTCCTAAGGGTGATATAGGGGAGCGCTCTCTCCTAAAACCTTAGATTGAATGCTCTTTTCAGGTGACAAGAGGCACTTAACTTCAGTTAACCATTCCTCTTCCTTCAGATCAAGTGTTTGAGGAATTTTAAGTGTCTCCTTGGTGTTGTCATCATGGAAGTATGCTTTGCTTGACACTTGTGACACTTGTGAGCAACATGTGACACTTGTGAGCAACATGCAACACTTGCGACACTTATCAAAGCGAGTAATGTTGATGTGTAACAGATTGCCCCCCAAAGTATGAATTTAGAAGATGAGAACTGATAACTGAAATGATTTGTAGACTTTGAAGCAAGGGTATAGACTCAGAGAACCTAACAGAAGCTACACACAAACATCCAACAAATATTATGACATGTTTCAAACCCAAGGCAAGCATACCTATGCTTGGGTGATCAATACTTGCAAGATATGGCCGCCATAAAATACACTGTGGATCCATAATTGTATTGATAAAAAGGTATAGCCACCAAGGATACAATGTGGATCTATACTCTGATGACCTGAACTGATCGTAGCCATGAAAAATACATAGTGGATCTACGAGATGACAAGACATAGCCACGACCAATACAAAGTGGATCTATGTAACAATATATGTGTCATTGTTCAAGAGAAACTCCTTCGCAACCTGGGAAAAGTACATATCAAAGTGATCACTCAACCCAGGGTCTTCTTACCGATCCCGATGTAGTACGAATCTAACCACGTGAATAGATGTCCTGATGTCGAACATGGCAGAAACCACTTGATTACCGGTCAATTATGTAAACCGTTAACAAGCACGATGGAAATCACCATTAATGTCAATGATTCCCAAGGTACCCTAGTACATTCCAATGAACGTGAATGGATGAGCTAGAGTCAAACATCCACGGAATCATCCGATCAGAGGTCATTGAGGCATGCAGGTCCCAAAGTACTAACTGATTTCTAAGCCTAGTTCTTGGATAATGTGTTGAAGTTGACAGGAATAGGCTCGTCGAAGGAGGGCCTTAATGTATCCCCCATCAATGACATGAAATGGACATAGAGATGTAATTGGTAGATTAAATGAACATGGAATGACACGGGTGTTGAGACAAGATATTTGTGATGGCTGACTCTCGAGGCAGATACTTCCCTTGAACATTGAGGCATGACAGTAGAAACATGACATGGACCAAAACTTGATGATGCAGTGGATGCTGTGACTTATGTCAGGTGACCCAAAAGAGTGAAAGAAACTCCAAGGATTGGCTCAGTGTAGAGGTTCAGTAGATTATAATGCGTGCGAAAGACAAAGTGCCATGTTCAAGGGCGACTCTAAGAATTACTTGGTAATGTTCTCAAGAGACTGATTGGCTTGGTTCTTTCAAATTTTCCCCCATCCAGATAGACGAGTACCTCTTTTTAATTTAACGAGCTTGAGGAGGGTAACACATGCTCAATATAACTCACCTTCGGTAAGTTCCTCTTCCTTTGTTTAACGAACTAGAAGAAGTAAGGGTTCGGTCCCGTACGAGCCTGCCGATGTTTGTTTTAGCGAGTCCAAAGACAGAAAAATCGAAGGTTTTTCGTGATTATAGAGTCTGGAAAAACACTTAAAAGAGAACTCTCTCAGTTCCTTTTTCGTACATTTAGTCTCATGAGGCCGAAAAAGAGATAAACTACCACTCGAAAGACGCCCTTTTGAACCTTTTAACGAGTGTGAAAGGAAGCAAGATCACTCGACGATCTTTTCATATTTAGAGAGTCTGAAAAGAGTTTAAACATAACTCCAGGGGGTTCCTTTTTTGTGTGTCCATGCGGGTCTAAAAAAGAGATAAAAGTCTACTCGATGCATTCTCATATTTTTGAGCTTAAAAACGAACTAAGACTATGCTCGTGGATGCAACAAGGTAAACGAACGATCATAACTGCTTAGAAACCTGTAGTGTCAAAACTGCAATCCAGAGGTTTAGTGAAGCCATTATATTGTCAGAGAAACCCATAAATAACTATACCTTATAAAAAATGGAAATTTATAAATGGTAATACAAGAAAAATCTTCATTTACCATTTCATTTTGCATAAGGATTTGTAGCAGTGGAGATTCTCATTTTGGAGGTGGATCTTGTTTCGCTTGATACCGGAGCTACGGTTGACCGTTTCTCTTGCCATTTGGACTAGGTAGGTCTTCATCTCCCCTTATTTCAATTACATGGTTCAATATTCGTTTTCATAGCAATATTTAAATTAAAAAATGAAACCCTAGATCACTCCAAAAAAGATCAAATCGACCTCTATTGAAAACGATGGGAAAAAGACATTCTTTTGCAAAATTTTTTTTAGAAGGTGATAGCAAAGATGCCAACGCCTTGACACTTGAGTAGATGGGTCATTTTTGTCAAAGAATCCATAAAAAACTCATAAATATGCCCATGCAGCCATTATGAAAATTATTTCCATTTTAAAACGTTTTGTTGCTGCGTGATGATTGTTGAGTGATAAAAAGAGGGCGTGGTCCTTTTTGAATAGTGTGAGAATTAGATTTCAAGTTTTTAAATTGCTTAAGAAATTGCTGAAAAATTGAATAATGAAATTGTTTTTTTTTTTTTTTTTTGTTTGTAGGTGATTTCGGCGACGACCATGATCGAGTGTAAAGAACGAGAGCATGAGCTTGATGATTTGGCTGCTTTGCGGAGTCATCGCACAAAGGCTGCATTGAGAGCTTGTGGCCTACTGAAATTCTTCAAATTGCAAAAGATGAAGATGAAGATTCTTCTGCTTGAGCACATAATCGGCTTGTGGGATGTCGCAGAGCAAGGGTTTCGGATCGGAACACAGCTTCTAACCATCGAGTTGGAAGACATATATTTCTTGACTGGCCTCTCGAAAAGAGGGGTTCCTATAGCCTTTTCCGGACAGAGGGCACTTCCTGAGCAAGTGGGCGTGTATCTGGCACGTCATTGTGTCCCAGGAGAAAGATTGGTGGGGGCTAGAATCCCAATCAAGGATATCAGAGAGTTACCCCTTCGGTCTATTTTGTTTGCCATCACGAGTGTGATGGGAATCACTAGCGCACATCTGGCGTCGAGATCACAGGTAGCTTATGGCGTACAATGCTTGGAGCCAACACTGTTTAAATAGAGTGCAGGGTTTCTTCGGAATGTGAAGGAACAGGTTTCGCGGTGTAGGATGGGGCAAAAATAGTTCGGATATGACTCTTTCTTGGTCTCATTCTTCTTAGAGCGCATCCCTCAGATGCAGCCTCAGATTGCATTGGCAGTACGAGCAGTGGAAGAACCACGGATGGAACGGTGGACTAGTCTGTCTTCGAGACTAGTGGCAGAGTCAGAGTTCCGTTTCACCGTTGACTTCTTCGCTTGGCTGAGACACCAACATCTTTGGATAGAAGACTTCCCATATGCCGAGGTGGAATTTTGCGGGAGCATGGATTTGATTCTACCCACGGGGGAAGATTGGGATGCGTCAGGTGAGAGACTAAGCAACACCTTGTCTAGTTTTTTTGTTTTTAAGTTTTTAACGTATATATTTTTTTTGGGTACGTAGAAGAGTTTTTTAATGGATGTATTGTTTCAACATGCAGACAAGGTAGCAGTGCGCCCAGCTGAGATACCAATACCAGGACGTTGCGGGGGTGCTCCGGTTGCATTAGATCTGGGGGCACCAGTGATAGGTCTCCGGGATTTTGAAAGAAACCTTCATGGCCTCACGATGGGCATTCCTCCTCTACGGAGGAGAGAAGTGCCTTTACATATACAAAGGCACACTATGGGAGTGCCAGAGAATGTCAATTCTCTACTGAGATGCATAGTGTGCGCAGTGATATGTTACTCTCAGCACAATGCAGTGCAGGGAGATTAGAGTCTCTCTGGTGATTGTATTTTTGTATGACTTGTCAGACGATGTTATATGGGTGTAAAGACCCAAAATTTTGCTCTTCTAAATACTTTTTTGATGTAATCAAAACATTTTCAGTCACACTAAGTATATATATACAGTTCTGAGTTTTTACAGTGCCAAAACATTTGTACATGATGATGCCTTTAATGTGATGTGTTTTAATTTACATGTGATGTACAATTTGTTTTCCTTTGTGAAATATTATCTATGGGTGAGATACCGATCCATGATGTAATTAGCTAACGAATCCGAAACATTGTTGAGTTCTCGTGGAATATGTCTGTATTCGATATAATAAAATATCCGTTCAAGACAACGAACTTGTAGGTGGAGACGTAGCAGGATAGGATTACGAATAGCGTAGATACGGTTGAGTTGATAGACCACGAGTTGGGAGTCTAGGTTAACAATGATACGAGAGATACCTAGGGAGGAGGCTTGGTTCAAGAGTCTGATGACAGCATGATATTATGCCATGTTATTAGTTGCTGGTCCTAAGCAAATACCTCCTGAACTCACCACCTCGTCAAATTGGTAAATGACCCATGCTACTGAAGCAATGTTCCGGGTGTGTCGACTAGCGCCATCCGCAAACCTGAAAAAGATAGGAAAGGAAGACGTCATCTGCGCATAAAAACAAAAGGCACAATTGTGAGTGGAAAAGGTAAATCCTCGAGCAGGTGAAAGAAACAGACACACCAAACTAAAATACAATAATGTACAATGTACACATGCTAGGTGATCTAGGCATAGTACTTTTTAAGGTAAATCCCGTTCCGTGGCTCTCCTATGGAAATTCCATCATAATCGACTAACTCGTAGGTGCCTCTGTGTAGAACACGTTTAACAATGTAAGGGCCATGCCACAAAGGTTCTAACTTACCTGTCCCTAGTTTTTCATGAGCCTAGTCATAGACGAGGACTAAGTCTCCTTCTGCAAAAGTCCGAGGATGGACGGATTTGTCGTATTGATTTTTTATCCATTTATGATGTGCCTCATTAATGAGAGAGGCATCACGATGTGTTTCGTTCAGTTTGGTCAGATATAAGAAACATTCTTCTTCAAAAAAAGTATGGGGTAGGAGTTCTACTTTAAGTTTCAGAGATGGAATCTCACACTTGATTGGTAAAACGACTTCGATGCCATATACTAACTGGAAAGGAGTAAATCCATTTGCAGTTTTCATAGAAGTATGGTAAGCCTAGAGAGAGGAGAAAAGTTGTAGATGCCAAGATGTCTTATTTTCCCCTACCATGCGTTGAATCATGGTTTTGAGGACCTTGTTGATGGCCTCAACTTGTCCGTTGGCCTGAGGATAGTATGGGGATGAGTTTTCATGGAGAAAACCCAACTTGGCATGCAATTCACTCATCATCTGGTTCTTAAAGTGTGCACCGTGATTTGTGACAATGGTGCATGGTACACCAAAACGAGTTATGATGTGGTTAAAAAAGAAAAAGAGCTGTGGTACGACCATCGTTCATAAAGGTAGGCATAGCCTCAGCCCATTTTGTAAAGTAGTTGATGACGACGATTATATAACCGTGCCCCCCGGCTGAGGTAGGCTTACATTGCATGAAATCAATACCCCACTTGGCAAAGGGGTCGATGGCGATAATGGGGTGCAACGTAGTAGGGTGGGTGCATGCCTTGTTGTTAAAAACTTGGCAGGGTGGGCATTTTTTGATTGCCTCAATACAATCTTTGAAAATCAACGGTAAAAAATAGTTGGCACGTAGAATGTTTTGGGTTGTGTCCATCCCAGAAAGGTGACCACCACAGGCTCCAAGGTGACAGTCATTCAGAACGCGTTCAGCCTCTACATGAGTCAAACATCGTCGAAGGATAGTGTCAATACCACGACGATACAAGGTGTCGTCGACGATGAGGTAACGACAAGAATGGTGGAGAATACGTCGACGTTCTTCACAGGAAGTGTTAGGCTGAAAGAGTTGGGTTTGGAGGTAAAGGAGGATGTCTCCATACCAAGGATCAAAGGTGCTGATGAGGAAAAGAGTTTCGTCAGGGAGAAAATCTCTAGGTTTGATGTCTTCATCAACATGGGGGAGATTGCAGATAAGCTCTGCAAACACCAGGGACTTTTTGGCTTTGGACTTTGTAAATTCAAGATCGAATTCCTGAAGGATGACGATCCATTTAGAGTATTTTCCCCCGAGCACTTGACGTGTCAGGATGTGGTACATGGGGTTTGAGTCCACAATCATAGTGGTGGTGCGTAGTAAGATGTAATGGCAAAATATCTGGACAGCGATGACGGCTGCCAAAGCCAATTTCTCTACATGTGAATATCGGAGTTCGGGTCCAGATAGACTCTTGCTCAGGTAATAGATCACATGTTCCTCACCATTGGGGTCTTCCTGAACTAACACCATTGCAATAGTGGAAGTAGAGGCAACTAAGTAAAGGATGTAGTCCTTTGTATACTCTGGAGGGTGCAACAAAGGTCCGTGGGTCAAGGCATGCTTGAGAGCGTCAAACAATCATTGAGCGATGTCATCCCAGATGAAAGGGGTGTTTTTCTTCAACAATTGCATGAATCCTTTAGTTATCTCAGCGTAGTTACAAATGAAACGACGAAGGAAGTTTGATTTTCCTTGCAAACTTTGGAGTTGGGTCAAACTAGTAGGTGGGGGTAAGGCTAGAATAGCCTTAATATTTAAGGGATCCACCTGAATCCCATCTTTAGAGACAACAAAACCGAGGAGTCGTCCGGATTCGACAACAAAAATACACTAATGTGGGTTCAAGCAGATACGGTAAAACCGACATCGAAGAAAAATAGCCCGTAAGTGGTCAATGTGATCTGATCGATTGGATGAGTGGGCAGGTAAGTCGTTGAGGTAAGGTTCTGCAATATGCTTGATATCATGGAAAGCGTATGACATGGCCCGCTGGAAAGTAGCACCAGCAATTTTGAGACCAAAAGGTAGCTTTCGATAGGTGAAAGTTCCCCATGGGCAGATAAAGGCGGTATTATGTTGATCAACAGGTAAAATTTCAATCTAGTTATACCTGGAAAAACCATCCATGAAGGAGAAGATTACGCTCCCAGCGCAATTATCAATGATCTGGTCGATGAAAGGCATGGGGTAGTTGTCCTTTGGACAAGCTTTATTGAGATCCCGATAGTCAACACAAACATGGATGGTCCCTTGTTTTTTGGCAATCGGAACAAGGTTGGAGACCCATTCTGTCAAAGGGACAGGATAGATAAAGCCAGATTTTAAAAGTTTCTCAACTTCTGCCTTTATAGCCATGATTTTCTTGGGATGAACCGGGCGGAGTTTCTTTCGAACAGGTTTTGCACCAGGGTAAGTCTTGATTTCGTGCACAACGATCGAAGGGTTGATCCCTGGCATTTCCTCGTAGCTCCAAGCGAAGACATCACGAAATTATTTAAACAACGTGGTGTAAGATACCACTTCTTCGGGTGTGCAATTAGCACCAAGGTTGATGTTTTCCACAGCGCATTCTTTGATCAAAATATCGATAATGATCGTAGTAGAGATATTACCCATATTCTCCTCAGAAAGAGTATCTTGTGTGAGGATGGGAGATTGTGGAGAATTGGTAACATCAGGAGGGAAGACAATGTATGTCTTGGTGAATTTCTTCCAAAGGTGGAAGAAAAGAGGATTGATGATGGTTATTATCCCAAGGTACATCGTCAATACTAAGAATTTCCATTATAGATTCGTCAGAAGGGAAAATTTGGGAAATGTAATCGATCGCATACGATAGGGAATCCAACCATGATGGCATCGAGTAGGCATCAGGTGCCAATAAATGTGGGTTGTCCGAAGAGGGAGAGGCATATTGGATAGCCACGTATGTGGCCTCAGCTGGGCTAAGTGGCATGGTGTCACCGAGCACATCGAATTCCATAGGACTAGGTAAAATCCAAGGGTTAGATGATTCCAAAGATTGATAAGCCATAGTCAAAATCATATTGATGGTGGAAATATGATGTGTGGTGGGTGGAACTGGTGTAGGGAAGGTACCCATAAGGCTAGAATATTTCAATAAGCCAACACCAACGCTTTCATACGTAACTGGGTGGTCTCCCAAAAAATGAATGTTGTTGGTGACAGGGGCACAAGTGTCGGGTGTACAGAAATCTAGTTGATCAATAGTGACAATTTTGCCTTGATGGGGGAACTGTACACATCGNAGCATAGAACCAACTTCTTCCAAGTAGTAGGTTGTAATTGAGGGGGGCATTGACCACCTCGACATCAACGGTAACATTTTTTCCGCCCAACTGAACGACTAAGGATTGTAACAGTCTGCGAGGATGAAAACCTCACCCATCGAAAGTGCATAACATCGTAGGGGATTTGTTAAGGGAAGGTGATTTTAATCCTTTCCAACAAGCTAAAGACATGACACAAGTAGAGGCTACCTCATCCAAGATAGTTCGGTGGATTTGTTGATTGTGAACAACAACATCGATCTGAAAATCTAGTTGGTGGGAGAGTAGAGGTTGATGATCATCCAGATTAAACATGAGGTTATTAGATGGCTCAGGATCGAAAGCGCCGATGGCAGCTAAGAGCGTTCTATGTTGGTTGGGACAATGTTGTAGAACTTCCAAAGCAGACATAGCACACAGTGCTTGAGCCAAATCTTCAACAATGTTGTAGTTTTGGGCAGCCCGTGAACTAGGATTAAAGGTAGATTTATGGATAGTTCTCTTAGGAGGGCGTAAGATGGAGTCAAATGAATGTTTTTCAATCTAAATGGGCCCGGACGGAGGGCTGGCAGATGGAGGACTAACGAAAGATGGTAATGGGTCCGGTAAGGAACCGTTAGTGGGCTTCGGCTTATCAGGTTTAATCGATGTGTCATATGTCATAGTGCGAGTGGTCAGATTAATCCTGTTAAAGATGTAAATGTGGGCACTTGTTGAGGCCTCATCATGGGATTGGTTGGAACTACCCCCTAGAGTGGGGGTTTGAGAAACCAAAGATTGTTTCTGTGGAAAAGGCTGGGTAATCACAGCGGGTTGTGAATTTCCCTTAAAAATCTTGGCCACTTCATCGCAATGTGGACAGTCTCGAGTGTAGTGATCATCGCCACAAATGAGACAGGGGAATTTTGGTTTCCGTTGTGGTTGTTCATTGTTGTTGTTTTTCTTTGGTTTATTTCTTGCTTTCTTCTTGCCCCCAGGTTGTTGTGAAGGGGTCGATTGGACTGTATTCACCTCAGAGACCTGAGTTTGAGGGGAGGTAGAAGAGGGTGTAGTCTAACTGGGAGCAGGCGTCGAAGCGGACCACTGGGTTGTTCCACTCGATTGGGAAGTAGATTGGGTTTTGACGGAACTAATGACTCCATCCGTGTGCGAGGTAGACGATGGTTTGGATGGATCATTAGTGGCACGGGTAACATTTGGTATCAACTCGTACAAAGTACCATATTGTGAATAAACCAAATCTAAGTATTGGGCTTGAGCAATAGCCTCTTCCTCGGTGACTACACCACCCATGGCAACATCATGAGCGATCTGGGGTAACAGTTATTTGGTGAACCATTCCGCTAATAATTAGTCAGGAATGACCGCTTTGATTAACCTTCGTCGTCGTCTCCATTCATGAATATGATTAGAGATATGTACGGAGGTTGTCTGACGAAGGGAGGTCAATAGTTCAGTACCCATATCGTATCGAATGGGTAATTGGAAGTGTGTGAGGAAGGACATGGCAAGGGAGTTGAAATCGTGAAAAGAAGCGCGTGGTAGTTCAATATACCACTTTTCTGCAGAACCCGTAAGCGTTCGTCGGAAAAGATGCAAACGTATAGAATAATCCATGAGGGAGTTGGATGAACACCACAAATGGAAAGTCATCATGTGGTTGTTTGGGTCTTCTCTGGACTTTCCATCAAATTTTGGAATATTAGAAGGAAGTTTAGCTGGGATAGCTGGCCAAACCAGAGAATGAAAAATAGGATCATTCATTAACCGAGACAAGTATGGGAGGTCCAGAGTCGCTAGGAAGGGTAGTTGTCGGTTAACCTACGGGTAATACTAGTGTGGCATAGGAACACCAGTAGGACCATACACTGGGTTAGACAGATAATTGTAACCAGTGGGTCCTCTTGTATAGGGTTGGTGTTGACCAGGGTACACAGGATTTGAGGGATTTCGAGAAACATGTGCGAGTGGGGGATAACCGGATGGGTTTTGAGGATTATAAGACAGATTTGGCATTTGTCCATAAGGAGGATATAGATGAGTCCCTTGAGGGGGAAGAGGTTGTTGTGTATCTTGAGAATTTTGTCCCCCCGAGAACTATGGGTTTCCTGGAAAAGGGATATTCCACGGATTAGGTGTGGTAGACACATTTTGTTCGTACGGTTGATGATAGGCTCCAGATTGAGGTTTCCCCCTAGTATGAGGGTGCCCTCCAAATGGAAGTTGTCCTCCGGTGAGAGGATTCCCCCCAGCTTGAGGTAGAGTTCCCAAAATTTGAGAACCAGACGTAAATGACTGACCGGTGCTGCTTAACGGATTAAATCCACCAAGACCGGTCCCTCCGGGTTGTTGTATAGGTATGGAACTTCCCGAGATAACTTGGGTAGTAGTGATAGCGGAAGAATTCAGTGCTCTGTACCCAAAAGGGAGTGATGATGAAGGTCTAGGTGTTATTGGTGTGCCAATTGCAGCTTGGCTAACCACCGCATTACCGACAGGAATAGTCGGAACGTGAGGGACCATTGTAGAATGGGCCGTCTGGAGAGAAAAAGTGGACCTTGGGCCAACGGACGATGTGTTCAGACCAATGGACGGTGTGGCTGAAAAAATGGTAGTACCAGTAAAATGGTTTAAAGGTACGGTGTAGGTGATAGGCATGTCGACACCTATTCCTGTTCCATAAAGATCCCGCACCATGCGCGGTGGGCTTCGAACAATGTCTGCAGTCCAAAAGGGGTCATCGACTAAAGGATTTGAATGAGGCCTAGTCAGAATGTCAGAAGGATTAACGACGACAAATTCATCGACTGAATTTAGTTGGAGAACACGTTTCTCATATCCCTCCGGAATGCGGAAAGCCTCCGGAGACTCTGAAACAATTCGAAAATTCTCTAAAGAGGTGGGAACTTCTTCTTGGGAGGTTATAGTGTCATGAACCTCGCTCTGTTGAGGATATTCCTCCATAGAATGAGGGGGTAAAGGGGTATTCTCTTCCATATTTTCTAGAGGAAGTCCCTGTAGCCTCCGCGAACAACGTGGAGGGTCGATGTTGGCGAAAAAGAGTCAGTGGAAAAGATCTATGGACAACTACCGAAAAGAAACATCATACGCTAATAGAATCTAGGAATCACAACCAAGCAAACAAAACCTTCTCTCGATGACCGTACTAGTTGGTGATAAAATCCAACGTCGTGTGATCAAGTCAAGAAAGGGCGGGGATATGGTGGAACAGTTACAATGGCGACCTGCTTAATGGACTTTCACCTTGGTGCAAGCTTCCACGCAGTAATTGTGGATTTACCCTCCAAGGAGCCCGAGTGAGTTTGACCAATGTCTGCCCCAGGTACAGTGAGACTTCCCTTCACTGTCACCTTGTGTAAGACCCTAAATATTATGGCCACTAAGGTTACCAATTCGCAGTCAGCCCCTAGGCAGGTACAGTCGACAGTCCAGTCCGAACGTACGGGCAGGGTATCTAGCCCAAAATCAACTTGAAAGGATTCCACTCAACATTGTGGGTATACCTTTAAGAGATCCCCATAATACGATCTGACTACTACAATCAGTCAAACCACGAAGGGATAATCTCTGTATCTTTCCCGAGTGTGACCTCGTGCGTAACCCCTGTGTGAGAGGGGGATTCTAGGCAGACTTATACGACAATTGGAT
>SNQJ01S0040203.1:24993-39761 GCA_010110895.2 Picea sitchensis
ATACGAGAGGGTTCATTATACCAAATTTCCCTTGATGAGGATGACAAACCTCCTTCGGATCCCAAGGAGAGAAATCAGTTAATGAAGAAAGGACTAGTGGTTGAATTATCAACCACCCCCATGAATGGAAGCATGGTCGAGCTGTTGAATGTCAGCCTGAAGTACCACAGAGACTTGCAGACTCGAGCTTCCTTCTGACAGAAGGAACGTGATAGGTTGGGAACCTTCCAAACAAAAGGAAGGTAAGATAGATACACACGGACAACCAGACAAGAGCACAAGCTCGTAAGGGAGATGCGCAGAGCTCTCCAGGGGATAATGAATAGAAGGTCGCGAGCTTGATGTTGAGTGAGCATCTGCTAAACCTCGACGAGGCAATAACAGAGAGAAATATCTGAAAGTTGCAGAGAATAGAACTCAAGCAAAAGATGAACAGAGAAAGAATCCTTGAGAACTGCGAGAGTTCCCTGGAGATATCATGGCTTGGCACGGGGGTGGCCAGAGTGCTAAGAATGAATGCCTCTGAGCCTATGGTAGGGTGGAAGGACGAACACCCACAGTCAGTTAGTTGGCTACCACCTGTAATAGATAAGAAATCGCATATCTTGTGTATTTAAGTGGTACTGAGCTAAAGTTGGATATCCTATGAATGTTGCAGGGATGGTTATGTTTGCTTAATGATTTATATTGTATTTCGTTCTTTTGTATATGCCTGAATGTGAAATTAGGTAAGTAGGAAATCATATGGATACGACATGTTTTATACTCGTAAATGCTTGAGTCCTGTGGTGGCTTAAGCTAGAGTCACGAACTTTATGTCCGTCGACCTTGGACACAGTTTCATGAACGCATGTCGACCCTCCTAGTCGTTCCGAGTCCCTTGAAGGACGAAGTCTATTACGCTCAAGAGAGGTAGTGCAGATATGCACAGGCTCTCTACGAGACAAGCAGAAACCGAGAACCACTTAAGTTCTAGACTTGATGAATGAGAGCAAGGGGTACGCAAAAATTCTTCTAAGTGTTAAGTCCAGTAAAAAGAGCGTAATGCTCGTAGGTCCTTCATAATTGACGAAGCTCGGGAAGGATATGTTGGTTGTGGAGCCTGATTATATTCCTGATTCAGAGGTCCTTGCTTTCAGCTGTGTTGATACCCCATGAATTATTTACACCCCAGAAGTATGTACACTCTTCCACGTGGGGGAGTGCAGAGGGGGGGTACCCCCTCTGCGGGGTCCGGGGGGGCTATCCCCCCGGCTGGAAGGTCTGGGGGCAAGCGAGCCCCGAAGAAAAAATTGCCTTGTAAAAGTATATTGTAATTTCATTGTAAATATGGACCGTTCATTATAAGGTTGTAGATATAACGGTAGAGATTATGTTAGGGTTTTTTCCCCTAGAAGGCAACCCTCTTTTATGAGGGAAATGTATCACGGCTATGGATGATAGTGAATATTGTATTCTGAGAGAGGAGACTGTGAGAGAAAGAAGAGGAAGTTACAGAGGGTTTTGTTGTAGGTTGTATCCCTTCATTTGCTGGATAATAATAAAGGAAGAACCTGGCAATTTCGCTGGTGGATGTAGCCCACACTGGGTGAACCACGTAAATCTGTGTCTCTCTTGTATTGTGTGCCTTCTGTGTTTTGTTTCTGCATTTGTTTTATTTTATTGCTCCGCGGCCCTGTTTTTCTAGTAGGATAGCGAGATTCAAGTATCGAAAGAGAATATTCTTTCGATTGGAAGATGAACGAACGAGATCCGTTTGGGAGGATCCAAGGTCTATCACGACCGTTAGATTTGAAGAAGCAGCGCAAACGTTAACGCCTCAATTCCTTCAGTCTTCGCAAGTTCGACGAATGTTGGTAATCATCGTGAAAGGGGATGGATTCTCTTAAATCCGAAACCCGAAGTCGCAATACGATCTAGACCATAGATCTAAGGATCTATCGGGACCCTCCTTGACCCATTTTTTCTTTCGAGCAAAGGAAGCGGTCCAGTCTCTTGGCTACAACATCAATCCCCATTCTAAAGTTTCTCTAAGTAAGGAAGAGTTTTACAGGATCTAGGTTAACCAAAATTTCTACCTCCAAGAAGGAAAGGAAAAAACCTTTATGTCTATCCTCTCTTGGATTCGGGCCCCAAGCTTCTCTTAAGGATAGGGTGAAATTAAAATCTCCCCCTATCACTGTGAGGGGTTGCTGAAGACTCCTGCAGATTTTAGATTTTCCCAAAGTTGTACCCTGTCAGAATAGGGCCCATAAATGTTTATAGCATAAAAAACAAAATCATAGTCTTTATGCTTGAGCTTTACTGAGATGGAGGAGAGGGACGAGGAAGAGGATAAAACCTTGAAATCAAAACTACATCCAAAAAGAAGTCCACCTGATAAACCTTCTGCATCGACCACACTAAAAGGCCAGATTTTCAGCCATTGACTGACAACTTTAATTGTGTCTTCTCTTGAACACATAGTCTCATGCAAGAGAAGGATGTCTAGCTTAAGGATCAAGAGCAACCCTTTGAGGGATAGGTTTTTCTGAGGGCCACCAATCCCTCTTGCGTTGAAGGATAGAAAAATCATTTTGGGGGGGATGCAAGGAATTCCCCACTCTAAGGGCCCTCGTAATGGTTGCTTGAGTACCTTTCTGGATTTCAGCCGCAGATTTTTCTTTTGCCTTTGATAGATGAGACTTTCTACCAGCCAGCAAGGTTGGGAGAGGGTCGAGGGCCAAGCCACCTTTCGAGGGGTTGGATACTTTTAAACGATCCTTTGAGTGAAGTGCATATCCTTTAAGAGAGGGTAACGAGGGAGACTGGGGCTTCAAGAGTGAGGGAAACTCAATTGGGTTAGGTAAAAATTGAGGGTTAGACAACATAAGGGGAGGAGGGGACACATGACAAGCAGGCTTACGGAACAAGGAGGGGAACGACTGGACAAGGGGAGGGGGACAAGGGTGAGAGGAAGGAACAATGTTTAATGAAAGGGGTGAGGGGTCAGAGGGGGAGGGAGCAGGGAGGGGTTTGAAAGGACCGGGGGAAGAAAGGGGAGATGAAAGGGGGGATGAGGGAGTCACAGGGGGTGGAGGAGCAGGAGAGAGGCAATGTTTCGTCAAAACCCCAAGAGGAGTAGACGTATCCAAAGAAATAGAAGGATCATGATTAAGAAGTTGCATACCTAAATTGTCCGCCTAAAGAGCAAGGTCGCCCAAGGCTAAGCTTGAATCTTTTGTCAAACCAAGTCCCAACTCTACTCCTTCGTGTTTCTCATCAAATGAAAGGGTTTCCACTGGTTGTTCCCGGCCCATAGTAGACTTCCTTCTCCAAATTTTTTGAGGAGGTTGTTCCCAGGGAATTGGCTTCGGGCATCTAGACTTTAGATGACCAATTTCATGGAAGTCGTGGCACCGGAAAGGAATTTTCCAATAGTCCAATTTCGACCTCCAAGTGACGTCCCCATAAACAATGTCAAGGATCCCAACCAGGGCTTCCTGCGCATTTACTTCTATCTGTATCTAGGCCCAACGTCGATCATGTTTTGTCGCCCAATTAGTCTCGAGACCCACAAAATTACCTAGTTTATTTCTGATAGTCTACAAAGCCTCCCATGTCCATAAAGCTAGGGGCAGGCCTGTAAAGATTTCCCAGACTTTTAACATTGACATTGACTCTCTTGCTAGATCAAAATCCACCTTCCAAGGTTTTAGAAACAAACCGGACGGACCCCAAGACCAACTATTTTGGAGAAGAACCGCACAATCTTTTATGTCTTTCAACATAAAAGAAGCCCAACCCCTTGATAATATATGGATTTCAGGAAGGTAACCCAACAGAGGAGTCCATTCCTGATTAATCCAATAAAGGAGAGCTGAGAATCCAAGAGATCTCCTGGTAAATCTTTCGACTAGTAGTTTACCCTCCAAGTCAGTGATTTATTCTATCGCGATGGCCTCGTCGACCACCATTTTCGCAGGGCCTCCTTTTTCGTGGATGCAATTAGAAGGATTTTTCCTCAAAGGAGTGTTGTTCCTATTCTCTCATCCTTGGAGACCAACTTTTGTAACCTTTTTCCTTTCTTCTCCTCGCAAACTACCAACATTCCTTACCTTGAGCTTCGCGAGAGAGGGATAACCAGAAAGAAGAGAGTATGAATGTCGGGAGTTGCCAGCCCTAATCCTATCCAAAGACTTCCCATCCGAAATAACCTCCTTTGGAGTGAGTCCATCCTTCATTCGTGTAGCATTAACTCCTACTCCCTCTGAAAGACTGTCTGGCTTCCAACTGGAGTGGATAGGGGAGAAGTTTACGCGCTCCAAGAACTCCACTTGTGAGAGTAAATATCATCCATGTGATGGGTTGTATCCATAATCCACCACGTCGCCAAACTGAGATGTCATCTGTCTTTTGGTACAAGTTGNTCATGGTTACAGAAAGACCTTAGCCGCCTAAAACTCACACAGTTAAATAATGTCTCCATATAAAACCAACTTTATTATACTTATTATTGTTATTAGTCATGGAAATTAAAAGAACAAGATGCTTTTATAAGGGTGTGATTAAGAAAACTAGTAAAACCAACATTGATCCATCTTAACACGGGATCTATCAAGCATCGAGAGGGATCAAATATGTGGAGGTGAAAACCTTTAACCTTTCCTCAAGTTTTGCACTTTAGAAAAAGTTTTCACTTGGAGAGATTTGATCCTTCTCAACTCTTGATAGATTCGGAGATAAGATGGATCTATGTTGGTTTAATACATTAATATTAAAGTATTAAAAATATTAATATAACTTTTACTATATTAATATATTTTATAATATATTACTACCTCCATAATCACTACATCTTTTTAGTGATCTATTAATTGAAGTTAAGGCGAATCGAAACATAACAAATTGAAACCAATATATATATATATATATATATATATATATATTATGATTTACTATTATTATTATTATTATTTTAATGCGTTATGTTATATGGACATCTCTCCCATACTAAGTTGTAGAGCGCCTATTGACACAAAAATATTAAAAAACAAACAGTTTATTGAAGCACTTATTTGAAGTAAAACATAATATATTGAAGCACCTATGAATCAGCCGTTCTCGCCATACGTTGTTATCAAAGAGCTAGAACAAAGCCAGATGACACAGGACTGTTCTGCTCATGTTGAGAGCGACGACAAATAGTGGATGTATTAGAATGTTAATAGCATAGTCTTCTGGTATACTTTACCAAATTAGGAGTGTGTTTTTCTGTCAAATAGAAGTAGAAACCAATGCTTTGTTTTATTTCTATAACAGAGCGTTTTATGATAGAATGCTAATGCTAAATTTGAATTGGTTGTTTAATTGTTTTAAAAAATAAAAATGTTTTTTTTTTAATCATGGAATATTTTTTTTTCTATGAAATAGTAATTGTTTTGTTATTCAATTTTGAATCAAAGACAACTTTCCAATATATAAGCTTAAAACCATTACAATATATTTATTCTGAGCTTCATTCGAATAATAATCATTCTTTACAATCATTCAAGCTACACCTAATTGACATTTTTCGCCTAAATCTAATTATATAAATTTACACAAAATCTATAGAATATTAAACTCTATAGGATATTTGAGGTTATATAAACATATAAAAAAAAATTTAGCTGAAATTTTTTTGTGCCATGATTAGAAATAAATATACTTTTGATTATGGGATGGAACGAAATATAGTAAAGGTAAATATATTAAAGGAAAATATAATTTTATGTGCCATGATTGGAAATAAATGTAGTTTTGATTATGAAACCAAATATAATAAATATATTAAAGGAAAATATCAGATTGATTTTAATTTTATATAGTTTAATTCAATATAATTTTAATGATATATTAAAGGAAAATATAAAGGTGAGTTTTTTTTTAATTATAATTTTGAATTTAATTTAATATATGTATTTTTTTTTTTTTTTTATGAAAAATATATTTTGGATTAATTTGATAGTAATATGGAGTGGGGTTTATAATATTTATAAAATTTGCAATTTTGTCAACTAAACTTTTAACCACTCGAACTAACCTTCCCTACTAGAAATAACCTTCCAAGTTATTAAAAATATTGTTATATCTAAATGTGGGAGAAATTGTGGTGTCATAAGGAATTGAAGATTAAAAAAACTAAGATATTATAGGAGATTATTAATCTCAATTTAAAAAATTAAAAGTATCTTTTTATTTTGATTGATAATGTTTGGACTATTCCTAAAATGTAGTGGGTCAAAAGAATTGTCATATTAATGACACTAAGAGTGTTGAAGATGAAAAACACTCTTGAAATGTCCTCTAATATACTCACATTAAATCTTAATTTCAAAATATGTTATAATATGGACCTTTCTAATCTTTTAAGTAATCAAAATTATGGTGATTTAAAAATGATTTTTTTTAAAAATTTCAAGTTCAAAAACAAAATTTTAAAGTAAACCATGTAATTCCTTAACCTTTCTTTTAAAATTCCATAAACCAAATTTAATTTTACTATGACTAATTACAACAATCAAACCATTACAATTAAAAATTTAAAAAAAAAATGCAAATAACATGCAATAGTTGGTATTTAACTTTTTCATGATTTGATATTAGAGATATGGTGTTTAGATTATAAAAAAATTTGATTTAAATTGTTTTCCAATTCAATTTAGTTTTAGTTCTTTATTTAAGAGACTATTAATAGTTTGTATTTAACTTTTCCATGATTTGAAATTAGAGATATAGTATTTACACTAAAAAAAAATTGATTTAAAATGTTTTATTTAGTTTTAGTTGTTTATTTAAGAAATCATTAATATTCAAATATCAATGCAAGTACGTGGCATGAAAATTTTATGGTTTTTGTGTTTTTATAACCAAGTATGGAGAACTTTGAAAACTTAACTTTCATCGAGGGTGATAAAAAAGTAAATCATAGTGGAGTAAATCTAAGTTGTAATTGGTGATGAAGAAAATAAAATCAACAACTTTTTCAACTACATGGGAGAGGTAGTAAATTTTATTTCATATATCTTAAGTTTGCATAATTAAAAATCATTTCAATATTGCTTTAGATCAAATTTAGTACTTTTCTCATTTTTAATTTTTGGCGTTGTTTAAATGTTCTAAGTTTTGGTATTTTTCACATGAATCAAGTGATATGAATTTGGGTTAAGTTGCAATTTTTTGTTGTTTAAATTGTGTTTTAACTATATTTTTAAACATTTTGTAATGTTTTTATTGTCTAAGTTTTGGTATTTTTCACATAAATCAAGTGATATAAATTCGAGTTAAGTTGCAATTTTTTGTTGTTTAAATTGTGTTTTAACTATATTTTTAAACATTTTATAATGTTTTTATTGTAATTTTTCCTTTCTCCACCTTTACAAGTGAGTTCATATAGTGTAGTGTGTTTAGACATGTTAGTGTAACCACCCCAACTCATAATGGGGCTTTCACATAGTCTTTTCCTTTATAGTATAATTTGAAAATATAAAATAAAGAAAAAAAAAATTATATTAAAATAATTGATGCATAATTACCCTTGAATTTTATATGGGAAAACAAATCCTAAATAACTATAAGGCATTCAAAATGGAAAATAAATCCTAAATAAGTATAAAGCATTCAAAATGATATCACCATGGAGGTATTCAGATGGGTGGCCTCGAGCTTGTGTCTAGGCCATCCATCATCCCTTCTCCCCATCCTGTCCCATGCTCTCTTTTGTCATGTCTATCCATATTTGGTTGTCTCCTCCAGGCGCTCCCTCTCTTAGGGTTTTTCTCTAAACTCTAATTAACGATCAGCCTGAATTAGGGTTTTGTATGCACAACAAGTGGACTTTCTGTAATGGAATACGAATCACTAGATTTCTGCGAGGAGTCCATCTTCCCTACGGACTCCGAGTTTTTCTATAGCCAAAAGTGTTGGTCCTCTAATATGAATCCCATCGAAAAGTCGTTGATTCTCTGAGATAGAAATCTGGCCAGTATGGGGTTGGATCGAGATTCTCTCCCCTCCCCTCCCCTCCTGATTCTGGAGTCTTCTATCCCGATTCTGGAGTCTTCCCTTATGCCCTCTCCTCCTCCAACTATTTCTTCTCTGGCCTTTGCCTCCACGCAGTCCCTCCCCGTTCTACTTCCCTTCACCCGAAAGCCTCTCCCTCTTCTCCCCCTTCTGATCCCTCGTTGTCGCCTCCCCTCCAACCCAATGAATCCGTGGATCTTAGTGCGCAGGAAAGGAATAGGAAACCTCCCTCAAGAAAGTGTATCTGAGCTTGGAGAAGCAAGGTTGCAATGGTAGTAGGTCAAGACATATAGCATATTCTTGTAGTTCCTAGTAATCAATCAGAGTTTCAAGCAATATTCGTTGTGCCCTAATCCCATAACAATGAAAGAATTTGTAAACTACACATCGGTGGAGGGATTCTTGAGCTTCTGGTTCATCCATGAACTCATTATCAACTTCTCCATGTTCTCTCTCCCTCCACTCTATCACCATCCTATGAACATCATATATTTTTTGAGTTAAATCCATTAATTTAGGGTTTTGCGAAGATGTATGCGACTATGCAAATAGTATGTACGCGGCCTGTGCTGAGTAAGGTCACGTACATCTTCCCTGTATATTTCAAAACAATTCCACACTCAAAAATTCACTAAAATTTAAAAACACAATGATAAAAATGAAGACAAGGAAGTAATCTCTGAGTCCCGTATCGTTTTTTAGCTCTGTGAGTCTCGTATCGATCCTCAAAAGGTTGAAAGGTAAAACAGTCTCTCAATGCTCTCCAAATGGTAAAAAGTAAAATGATATGATAAAAATGAGTTTTTCAGCTATTTTAACCTATTTTTTCTCTCCTATTTTAACCCACTTTTTTCCACTTTTTGTATAATTTTTAGCCCCTTTTAACACTTTTACACTGTTTAGACTATTATAAGTGCCCTGGAGATGTTTTCTTATGCAATTATCTTTGCGAGATATCTTTTTCCACAAATATTGTTATATTTGGTGGTGTTTTTTCGGCTTCTTAGGCAGGTATCGTACTCTTTACTAGCATACAGCGTAGGTTTCGTTATGCCTGCATTATGCACTTATCTGTATCGATTACATACTTGCCTTAGGTTCAACCCCATTCATTGCGACATTATACCTTCAAGCTTCTCTAAAGGTGTCGTTTACATATGGTAGAGGTTACCTCTTTATGGGTGCCCGAGTTAGCTCCTCACTAGCCATTTTGGCACCCATGGTGCATTTTTCCATAGGCTTAGAAGCCCTGGCTAGTCTCACCATGACTTTGCATCGAAGCTTCCTATCTTCTTATAATCTATTGTTGGTCAGTTACCCGCGGGGCTTCCAAAAAAATTGTTGTGTTGAGTTGCATTTGCATTGCATATTGACTGCTCATACTTTTTGGGCCTAGTGTCAGCTACAGCCTGCTGTGATATAGCCAATTGTTTGTGCATTCTCAAAAAATTACCATCCTTGCAATACTATCCTTTGCGACTTGACACCTATATCCCTAAAGGAAACTTTCCCCCGAGTGTCCATATATTGCACATGCTTTCCTTGCATTGAGCACGAGTATGTTTTTTTCACTTGGAACTAGTTTGCTTGCCCAGGACACTCGTTTTCTCCATTGTATGATAGAATTATTTTATTCTTCTTCAAGATTTATAATATGAAAAAGACAAAAAAATCAAAAAATTAAAAAAGAAGGATGCGAATGAGTCTAATTTTTTCATACATGGCGGCTACTTATGTCACCCTTGAATAGAACACAATCCTATGAGTCTTCACCTCATTATTTGGTATAGTATGGATTTAGGAGGTCTTTTTTCTCATATTTGAGCATAATCTCCTCCGACTGGTTATTATTCCAATCATATGGAGCATTTTTTTATGCCTCTTATGTCACAAATGTATCCCAGTTCATAATCCATGATGCCTAAGTCACATTCTGTGTCATGTCTCTGTTCAAGGGAATTCATCATGTGTCGGTCATTCTGTAAAACCTTTGAATTTTCAAGTCGACCTTCTTGTGTCAGTCAAGTATTTTTGAGCTTCACAATTATCTTTGTCTCCCACTCATGATAGTATAGAAGGTCCCCATTGACTTCTTACTGGCGGGTCTACTCTTATCAACTACGACACATTTCTCTGAGAGTATGACCTAGATTTGCACCCTGGGCCTATTTCCATCATTGATAGGTGACCTTGTGTTCAACAAATGAAAATAATTATTGGTCACTGAATAAGTAGTTTCCCTTGTGTTCGATGTCAACAACCATTATTTCACATAAGGATTTGTGTGGTACCTTGGTTTCCATTTGACCCCATTGGTGGATTCCTCGTCTTTGTCTGTAGTCTCCATTATTGGCTACTATTTAGAAAGTATTTGTCGTGTGATATTCCATATGGTGCATTCCATATTCATGCCGAAGTAAGCCCTAAACCATATCATTTTCACACTTACTCTTGGTGGGTTTTTACTTTCCCTTGTCATTCTCGAGACCTATTCCCTTGTCATTCTCGAGATCTATCCCTCTACCTGGGTTATTTATTTCATGTCTAGGTGGCGCACCTAATAGGGTTGGATGAACACCCTCCCATACTTAAACTTGGTAACTCACATGGAGTTCTAGGCTGGTGTGATAATTGAAGGGGATACTGAGGTGAATTATCTTACATGGCATATGTCTTAAGTTACAACTTAATTTACATGTTTCAAGGACTAATATTTCTTATGAACTTTGGTTTACCTTCTCTTATATTATTCTTTATTTTGGATGGCCCTAGCATGGTTCTTTGAGGGACGTCTTGGGTTGTGCCTAGGATGTTATGCCTTTATCACAAGCCTTGGCACGTGTGATGGAGAGAAATGAGTCATGAAGTGACTCAACACCCTTAGACAGTGGCTCTCACAACCATGGAACCTTGGAAGATGGAAACATGGGCTTGATTTTGAGAAGGTTGGTCATTATGCCACATACATGGGCTGAAGGCCCAAAAGATGGGCAGAGCACCTTGAAGCTATTGTGCGCATATCATGGAGGAAGTTGCCTTTGGAGGAACCTTGGAATCACCTAACAACAATATTGCACTGTTATTTCACTTGGACATGGCCTTTGGAGGCCCATGATGTCACCATCTAGCCCTTGACATCATCATTTGGGATAGGGTTTGATGGATGGTGTGGTTCTGGATGATTTGCATGGCTTGGGGGTGAGGACATGCCTCATTTCACATTCATTCACCCTGGAGCATGCCACAAAGCTATTGGAGGCCCAATGTTTCACATTTGAGGATCGACGTCACACTTTTGAGCACTATGTCACCCTTCTAGGGCATGACGTCACCCTTTTTATTTTATTGTTTTTGGCATATTGTAGAGGAAAATTAAGGGGTCGGCCCTCTTTTATTTTGTAGTAGAAAAAATTATGTGGAAAAATTGGTTTAGGGTGGCCTCATATAAATAGGCCACCACCACATTTCATTTTTCATCATCACTTCTCACACTTGTTAGAGAACACTTCTAAATTTTTTCCTTATTAGGGCTACTAGCTCTTTTCTACTTATGCACTATGCTTGGAGGATCAAATTGTGGATGGTTTGTTGATTTTTGAAGAGAAATTTCTGTAATCATGGTTTTGTCTCATGGTATCTTGACTAAAGTAAGTGAATTTTATGCAATTTATCTTTATGTTATTGTGTTTTATGGTAAATTTTTCTACTTTATGCTAGACGTCTTGCTTGGTAAAACCCTAAGAGAGGAGCATAAGTACTTTCTCCTCTCACAAGGTTATTCTTATTCAAAATTGATGAAACATTATTCTTAGGGTTAGTATCTTAAAGCCCCAAAGTGCTAGCACTTTAAGATTTTAGCCCTAGACATTTGATTTTAACCTAGTTGAAGCATCAAGAAGGGAGAAAAGATTGCGAGAGCCCAAATGTGCTTTCACTCTAGTAATCCTTCTCTTTAAGGTTTAAACCCTAAGGCCTTAATGTGCTAGCACCTTAGAGTTTAAACCCTACCTCTTCGTTTCTACTAGTTTAATATTCAAGTATTGTTGCATTTGTTGTTATAAATACTCCATAGCCCTAAGGCACTAGTTTCATAGCTTTCTCATGGTGAAATTGATCAACAAATACTCTCTTTCAAATCTCTTAAGCTCTCTACTAACATTATTAACACTAGCACTTGCAAACATGCCTAATAACTTCTTGTTGTTAATAAAGTTTACTACAACCACCTAATAACACTTTGTTTTGCTGCATACACTCTTGTAAAGGTGGTCTAACATATTTAGAAATTACATCTAACAATTGAATATTATTTTAGTGGATGTATGCTAAGTTTTCATTGTCAATTGTCGCAATTTTGAACCTTAATAATTGTTGCTATTATAAATCTTTATTGTTGTTGTATCACTATTCATTGTTGCAATTTTATAACAACCACTGCAATTCACTTAGACTGGTGTTGTTGGTATAAAATTGAGACCAGGGTTATCGAAGGTTACCAACAAAGGGGTACCATTGTAGTCTAGGAGTGTTGGCATATTCAACCTTTTGCAAGGGAATGAGGTCTCACCCAAAGCACAACTGAGACGTGTGAGGTGAAGTGAATCAAAGAGAATGCATCATTGTTCTTAACATTACCTTGTATAGATTCATATATCAATATGTAAACACATTCATAAACAATGATTAAATGTTAAATACATATGATAGAAGTAATTGTGCAACATAGAAACTTTAGATTCATACACAGTCTAACAAAATTTTAGGGCACGAACAATCCATTATATTATCAACACCTTAGAATTATCATACAATGAGTACATATCTCATACAATCACTTATGCAAGATAGTCTATTCCCGGATACCCATTACATACTCTAAGCTTCTACGCAAGCACAATAACATTCAAATCCCTTTACTATAGCATCCCCAAGACTAACTCAATAACAATAGTGATAATAACAACCCATGTAACAGTGGTAATAGTAACCCTTTTCCCATTACATAGCTCCATATTTATAGTTTTCCCTCGGGCGCTTCTTGAATTCTTGATTCCGCTATCTTTTCTTGCATGTGCTCGAAGCTCTTGTCTCTTTCCACTGCTCGTCCACCTGGCGCATGATGCTTTCTAGTTTTTTTCACTGTTTTCACACTTTCAGTTAGCTTTCCTCTTATCTAATTGTTTCATGCCACTTAAAGTATTTTGTTGACATGCTATTGTGATTTCTGCAAAAAGGAACACTTCTCAAAATGGAGGGACCAACAAGCCCTGGCCACAACCTTGACTTGTCCCAAGTCAACCTTTCGCTTCCTTCTCATGACCTTTTGCAAACAGAGGGAATAACTCAGGCACAATTGTGTGGGCCTGTTGGCGGAAACTATCATAATGCTCCACACAGTCCTGCCATTTCCTTTCTAAGATTGAGGCTCCCACAACAAACTCCTAGGCGATGATGACATTGGGCACTTTCGACTTAGTAGCCAACAATGTAGTCCATTCAATGCCAGCAATGGAATCAAGTTGTTGCATATGGACATATTCCGCTTGCACAGTAGGCTGGAAGTTTCTAAGATCTTTCTTGGAAGACCGAGTAGACTCATCCATTGCATCCAATATTTCATCTTCAATTTGGATCTCTGCAAATTTGGTTGCTTGCACAACCAATTCAGTGATGGCTTGGGATTTTGCATCCATCCAGTTGAGTTGTGTATGAAACCCTTCGATGGGTTTACTACGTTGTTCCAACAAGCCAACCCAGTCATTGACCATGTCAAAGAATCGGTGACATTCATCTACATGGGGGTGAAGAGAGGAACGGATGAGATCTGCCTCTGCAACTGCCTAGGTGATATTTTTCATCATCGCTTGGGGATGTTCCTTTTCCTTCAACTTGAGTGCAATTATCTCTTATTGAAGGTTGTTGGTCCACGCAGTTAGTTGTGACCATGCATCAACAATGAGGTTAATTCATTGTGGAGGTGCAACTAGGGTAATATCTCTAGGGAGATCAGGAGAAACCTATATGAAAGTGATCTAGAACTAGAGAAAATTATCAGAGATGGTCGCAATTGCAGGCTCGGCCTGTAGACACAATCCATGCTCATGCTCTCTGGTGGATGATGCTACAACAATGTCCATGGGAAACTGTTTGATTGTTATGTGAGCTCATCATTAGTTTCCTCGATTGAAGCAATCCTCTTCTCAAGTTGATCCATGGAGGATCGGATGAGATGGACAATCTGGGGGGTGGACCAAGCCACAATCTCTCCACTGCCAGGGACTGATTCCTGGAAATAGATCGTTCAAACATGCTAGGAGTTCCAACACCGTCCAGACTAGGTGAAGTAGAACGAAGGTTGCGGGCAAGCCTATCCTGGACCTCTGGAGGAAGTGTCCCAAGGAGATCGGTGCATTCAAGGCACAATTCCAAGATGGTGCGACATTGTTTTGGATCATGTAGTACTCAATCTTTTCCTTAACCGAACTGGTTCTATACACTTAGTGGGTCCCCTGTTGAGTATCCATATGAGTATCATAAGGATATAGACTCATTTGTTCTCGCATGTTGGACTATTTCTCATCCCCTACAGAGAGTAGGGACTTGGGCTGAGTGTCAAGTGGGATCTGGATCTGTGAAAGCTGGACAGTGGATGGGATGGGGATGGTGGTCCCAGGAATCAGCGTGAAAGGGGCGGTAGAGGTAGTTGACAGGTGAGCTCCTTAATG
>SNQJ01S0040203.1:81343-92026 GCA_010110895.2 Picea sitchensis
TAACTAATTTCTACATCATTTTATTAACAATTATTTATAAATTAACAAGAAATTCTAGATATCACATACTCAAAATTCTCAAATGCACAAGATCACAAAATTCTTGATGCTTAAATACATCTCTCTTGGAGAGATTTGTAATAGACGTGCTCTAACCATACATATTTGAGGTGTCAAGAAAGTATTGTAGATTATAATTTTTGTATTTAAAGTTGTTAAGGAATTAGTGGAATTTTGTGGATTCCCCGTATTGAGTTCCTCCAATGCTCATTTGTTCCATAGATTAATATAATTGCAAGGATTAGTTAATGGATTAATAGAACTAAATGGATTACTGAATATAGATTAATGTTATTTGATCCTTATGAGTTATGGGCTATGTTGCTCAATACAGATATAATGCACATGAGCAACAACTGTGAATCTCATTAGAATTTTTTATTCTTCCACATCTACATCGTAGCATTGAAAATGAAAGGCTAATGATGGCAATACTAAGAAAAGGATGATGAGAAACACAACATATATGTTTTTTAGTGACAAATGTATCTTATTTGATGCTTACATTTTTGAAATTAGGCCATCCACTTTAACTCCAAACATGATGTTGGTTTTTGTTGTCCACTAAGTTGTATTCATTAATCCATAACCAAATGCAGTGCCATCGATAGTTGGTAGTCCACTATGCATGTCAATCTAAGAAGAAATAGTATCGATGAATGAGAGAATGGATCACCTTCTGTCAACCTAAAGTGACAATATTTTGCACCTTCTACATATTTCAATCATCGTGTGTTAATCTAAAGTGATAATCCACTACACCTTCTACAACTACTATAACTAATTAAACTTCCTAACATAATGCAATCAAATACCTAACTAGTTACATGGTCTCAACTTCGAATGATAGCACCTGATTATTTAGCTCTTGTACTTAGAGTGTCTTTTGTTGCATCTGTTGGCATTATTACAAGTCTCCCAAAAAACCACAAACCTCAAATATGCTATGACCACAATGTAGTAGCTACCCCTAATCAACTATATTGGAATGCAAAAATTGCAATCTTTTGTAGGCTTTGGGATAAATTTCCTGTGGTATTGGCTTCTTCAGTAAAGTGGTATGAATGCTCAAGGATTATTTGTTTCCATTGTTAAATTTTATTAAATTTTCAGTAGAAATAGATTTACTAGAGTATTTTGATATTCATTTAATATTCAATAACCATATACTGAAAATATAAGGAGGATATAGAAGCATATATACAAACACAAGAATACACAAAGATTTATCCTAGGAAAACCCCAAACTCGGGGAAAAACCCAACCAACTTTTCTTAGAGAAAATCTTTCTGATAATACAATACAACCATGAACACGCTCTATTCACAAGAGAAAAACCAGTAATGAATAAACCTTGATAACAATAACTTATCTCTTCTCCTTGTCAAACCCTAGCGAGGGTAGACAACTGTGTCACAACCCTAGCGCAACTCTTCTATAGGTAGCACATAAGAGAAACCACTAAGAATACCAGTTGTTGCGTCTCATATGGTTGCCTCAAACTTGCGCTTCCTTTTCCTTATTCACTGAGATGATGAGATGAGTGTGTGTGTGTGTGTGTGTGTGTGTGTGTGTGTTCAAATGAGCAAGGTGTCACCTTTATTTATACTAGTTTAGTCACTTACTGAGGACGACTTCTCTTCCTAGAAATTATATTTCCACTTTATTATTTTCCTGTGGGATGACTTCTCTTCCTGGAAATTCTATTTCCACTTTATTATTTTCCTGTGGGTCAACTTCTCTTCCTGGAAATTCTATTTCCACTTTCTCATTTTCCTGTGGGCTAACTTATCTTCCGGAGTGTTCTTGAATTGTTCAATGGTCATCCTTTGACTTCTTGGAATTTTCTTCTCTAAGAAAAGTTGTCTAGGAGGGAATACCTCCCATTGCTACAAAAGATCAACACTCTGTCTTAGTGAGGGAGGTATTCTTCCATGATGTTCTCCTCTAGTAGTCCCAATCACGCCCATCCACTTCACATGGCATAGGAAATACTACCACCATAGTCTCAAGACTACGTTGCAAGTATCTATGATATTTCTCCTCTCCTAGTAGTCCTAATCACACCCATCTACTTCACATGGTATGGGCAAGACTACCACCATAGCCTCAATACTACGCTGCAAGTATCTATGATATTTCTCCTCTCCTAGTAGTCCCAATCACACCCATCCACTTCACATGGTATGGGAAAGACTACCACCATAGTCTCAAGACTACGCTGCAAGTATCTATGATGTTTCTCCTCTCCTAGTAGTCCTAATCACACCCATCCACTTCACATGGTATGGTAAATACTACCACCATAGACCCATTCACACCTAGCCACTTCAAATGGCTTAGGCAAGGCTATGCCATGGTCCCAATCACACCTAGCCACTTCACATGGCATAGGAAAGACCGTGCTACAAGTCCCAATCACACCTATCCACTTCACATGGTGTAGGAAAGACTTGTACCAGGATACTCATTACTTCCTCAGTCACTTCACATGACTGATCTGATAAACCCTTGGCCAAAGGGAGAGTATCTTCCCATTGTAGGAGAAACATCACAACTCCCTCTCAACAAGGGTGGACATTCTGCATCACACCAAGCTTGTATCTAAAGTACTCATACTTCACTCTAGAGAGAGGCTTGGTGAGAATGTCTTCCATCTGCTCATCCATGGATATGTACCAGAGCTCCAATGCTCCTTTCTACACCATGTCTTGGATGAAATGGTATTTGATCTCTATATTCTTTGACTTGTCATGAAATACTGGATTCTCTGAAAGCTTTAGACAACTTTGATTATCACAATATATCAAATTTGGCTCCAACTCTGGATCAAATAACCCTGGAAGAATACTCCGAAGCCACAATTCTTCACGGCTTGCAACACTATTTGTCATATATTTTGCCTCTACTGTACTGAGTTCCACCGACGTCTATTTTCTACTCAACCATGAGATCATACATGATCCCAAACTGAAGCAACATCCTGATGTGTTTTTCCTATCCACTGCAATCCCCTCCCAGTCAGAGTCTGTATAACCTTGTAGATTTACTTTACCATCTTAGACATATTTGAGTCCATATCCAACCGTACCATGTAGGTACCTCAACACATGCTTTGATGCTACTAAATGTACATGTCTAGGCTCAGCCATGTACTGACTCAATGTGTTCACTGCAAAGCATATATAAGTCCTAGTGTTAAACATGTACATCAAGGATCTAATTAATTATCTGTACATTGTGGGATCAACCGAATCTAAAGAATAATCACTCAAGAGCTTTAGATTTGTAACCATAGGTGTGGCCATGGACTTGCAGGCCATCATCCTGAATCTCTGCAGGACCTCAACTGTATACTTTCCTTGGCTAAGGAAGATTTCATCTAGACTCTGCCACACCTTTAATCCCAATAAATAGTGCATCAAACCTAGATCCTTCATTTCAAACTTTGAAGTGAGCTCCCTCTTGCACCCATCTATGAGATTCTCATCCCCTTTAAGAAATAGGTCATCCACATATAATACCAATATCAAGGGGCAACCATCTTCAACCTTGTAGCAAAGGTTGGGATCTGCATCACTCTTGGTAAAACCCAAGCTCATCAAATAACTGTCTATTATGGCATACCATGCCCTGGGTGCTTGCTTAAGCTTGTACAAATATTTCTTCAATTTAAAAACATGGGACTCCTTCCCATGGATCACAAAAACTTGTGGCTACTCTATGTACACTTCTTTTTCAATTACACCATTCAAGAAAGCAGTCTTTACATCCACCTGGTGTAATTTTGAACCCATAATATAAGCAATAGAAATAATATATCTAATAGAAGTGTACTTGGATACTGGAGAAAAAGTCTCATCATAATCTTCTCCCTCTTTCTGGGAGAATCCTCTAGCCACAAATCTAGCTTTGTACTTCTCTATGCTACCATCTACAACATGCTTGATCTTGTATATCCACTTGGAAATCACTATTGAATTCCCTTCTAGTATCATAACCACTTCACACACATCATTCGTCATGATGGATTGGTACTCTTCCATCATAACATCCTTCCACACTTGCTGCTTTGCAACTTCTTCATATTTGGAAGGTTCTGGATCAATCATATTACTCATCAACGCCACATAGCTGGAAAACTTGTGTGGTTTCTTGCTCTCTCTGGAACTTGACTCCCTCTGAGTCTATATAATCTTTGGAGCCATCTACTCCCTCTACATCTGTTGACTTCCTCTAAAGTTTGATCTCATATGAACTGTCCTAGGAGGTTGCTCCTCCCCGCTGGATCCTGAGTGATGCAGGCGCGAGCTACCTCCGACACCTGCTCACAGGATCGCTCTAATCCCCTCTTCGAGCTGAATTATCTCTTTGGACTCCCAATGGAATCCCTATGAAAAACCTAGTCCACAGGTCCTTAATTCACCCGCACGATCTTCTGCACCTGACCGCGCTCTTTCCCGACTCAGTTTTGGGTTTTTCGGGGTTTCGTACTCCCCAATGACAAGAGTTTCTGTCCTCTTGAATTCCCGATCACCGATGAGCCAATTCACCGATGCACGCCCTTTACGTGTCTTAGCCCCTTCTGGCTATGTCCTGGTCCATATGACCACTATTCATAAGACCGCAGCCTTATCTTCCTTCCTTCAAGGTTTTGAGCTTCAAAATCTCGATGTGTTCCAATTCCCGTTATCCCTCCAGGCTAAGCTCCTGGTCCACGTGACCTCCCTCTATATGACCGCAACCATACCTTCTCATCGGGGTTTCAAGATTTTCAATGTCGAGATGTAATCGTCCTCAAGATTCGCGATCCCTCGAATCTCGACGCGCTCTTTACGCACTAGATTTCCTGGCTAGGCTCCTGGCCCATATGATCGTTATCCCTGTGACCTCAGTCTTATCTCCTCGTCTGGGTTTCAATCTTTTCAATGCCACAATGCATTGGCTCACGGGATTCCCGATCCTTTGAATCCCGATTCTCCGCTGTGCTGACAGCTGGCCCCACACAATGGAGCTTTCCACTTCTCTGATATGCTGACAGCTGGCTCCCACAGTGTCGCTTCCCCCTTGTTGGGGTTTCTGGCTTTCCAATGCCAAAATGCAATTGCCCTTTGGATCCGTGATCCTTCAATTCCTGACGCGCTCCAACTTCCGCGCTCTTTACGCACTAGCTCTCTTGGCTAGGCTCCTGGCCCATATGATCGTTATCCCTGTGACCTCAGTCTTATCTCCCCGTCGGGGTTTCAATCTTTTCAATGCCACAATGCATTGGCTCACGGGATTCCCGATCCTTTGAATCCCGATTCTCCGCTGTGCTGACAGCTGGCCCCACACAACGGATCTTTCCACTTCTCTGATATGCTGACAACTGGCTCCCACAGTGTCGCTTCCCCCTTGTTGGGGTTTCTGGCTTTCCAATGACAAAATGCAATTGCCCTTTGGATCCGTGATCCTTCAATTCCCGACGCGCTCCAACTTCCGCTAGTCCCCTGGGCTAGTCTTTTGGGTCCATACGACCTCCCTCTATATGACCGCAGTCATATCACCTATTGGGGTTTCAGTCTTTCTTATGCCGAAATGTACATGTCCTTAGGACTCGCGAAATGTCGAATCCCGATTTCCCGATATGCTGACAGCGGGCTCCCATAGTGGCACTTTTCTCCTTGTCGGGGTTTCGGACTTCGCGATTCTGAAATGCATAAACACCTTGTGCACGGGATCCCTGATATCCCGACCCCCGATGTGTCGATCCTCCGATCACGCTCGCGGCATTGAACTTTCAACGGTCCTTTACCCCATCGGCATTTCAGACTTCGCAAAACCGAAATGCATGAACTCTTTGCTCCCGGGATTTCCGATATCCCGATTCCCGATGCCTCGATCTTCGCCACCTGTCTCCGCTAACGGATGGTCCAGATCTTCCCGGCGTTTCGAGACTTGAAGTGTCTCGACTTTCTTTTCCTCGTGACTCCCGATATGCCGATGGACTTTCGATCTTGTCCACGTGTCCCTACAAACGGACGGCTCAGATCGTTTCTGGGACTTTTTCCATGGAAATCCCCGATCTCTTGTCTTCGAGATATTCGATATCCCGATGGCCACGCCCTCGTCGGGATTTTCCACCTCTTGTCCACGAAGGTAAACCTCGTGCAGCTCCTATCCAATCTGACGGTTGACGGGAAATTTTCTCCAGATCTGATGGCTCAGATCATTTCTCCCGTGCGCTTCTCCTGTGCGCCTTCCTGGACGTGAAAACCGATGGTCCAGATCTTCTTCTTCAGCCGATATGACAGCTACTGTGCTCTCTCCTGAGCTTTGCGCACTTTATTCCCAACCTTGGGAGAAATTCCAAATTTCCAAAGGCCTCAACCCTTTGTCTGTTTCCTCCTGCGAGCTCTCGACTTTGAGTTCGCCTCCGCGTATGAAAACGCTATTCCCCTTGAGATTTTCATGTAGCTTTGACCTCCACAGAAACTCATCCTTGTTCCTTTCTCCCACAGATGGAGAATGTTTGGATGCCCTCCTGGCTCCTTTTTCTCCAGCAACCTCTGGCTGAACTTTCAGGGTGTTCAATAACCCTGTGAAGATCCCTCAGCGGATTCTTCCCCTTAATTCCAGAACTCAAAGAGTTCTCTTCTCTTCCCTGTGCCTATCTGCACAATGACTCAAATGCCCACCTGGCAGAGTGTATTTTCTCAGAACTTCCAACAATTATGTCCTCCTATGCGCTTATGCACTTGCTCAATGACCACCTGGCAGAGCTCTCAGAATCCTCAGTGATTCTGTCTCTTCTGAACTCACAACAGAGTTCTATCTTTGTGCACCCCTTGCACTGGTTCAATGCCCACCTGACAGAGCTCCACCGAATCCTCAGTGATTTTGGCTTCTGTCTGAACTCACAACAGAGTTCTTCCTCTGTGCACTCCTTGCACCTGCTCAATGCCCACCTGGCAGAGCCTCACAGAATCCTCATTGATTCTGATTCTTCCTGAACTCACAACAGAGTTCCTCCAACTGCACCTTGTGCCTGTGCTCAATGCCCACTTGGCAGAGTTTCACAGAATCCACAAAAAAATTCTGTCTGCAACTGTGTCTCTCATACACAGCCTTGCCTCCAAGGTATTCAACAACCTTGAGGTCTTCCCTGAGTTCTTGATTCCAGCTTATGTGCCGCAGCACGTCTTTGTCTGAACCCGTAGTGTTCAGAAGTGCTTCAGTGCATCGGTATTCAGAGACCACAGTACTCTGTCACGCCCTCCTGGCATGAAACCTCAAAGACCTTCAACCCTGGAATCAAACACACTCTTGCAAATGCACAACTACAGTATACATCTACAGCATAAAAGAACACTCACAAACATTCACATAACACAGAATACATGCAGGAAAAAATGCTCTTTGTATTAAAATGGCAAATGCATGTTTGTACAAGGGTGTTCCTGAGCACGGCCTGTAACAAGGTCTCGGATCCTCTCTTCTCTGCTCTCTACACGCAGATTCTCTATTCTTTCTCTACAACTACAACAACTCCCAAAATGAGATCCCCTAAATCTCTTTTACCTGAGGGGGCTCTTCGAGTGCTTCCCTCCAACCTACCTACCTTATTCAATTACATTGAATGGGTTGTCTAGTCCATAATCGGATCTAGATCTCAGCCATACAAACATTAATGGTTGATCTACTCTATGCCTGCACAAAGGCACGGCTCTACAACTCACCAGATTAGACATTAAAGTTACATTGAATTCAGATTTAAATGAGGTTGCGCCTCTCTCTTAGCATGTGATTTGAATTCGCGGACATGGCTGGCTGACTGACGTGGAGAGATGCTCCTGCATCATACTCCTCAGCTGCAAAATCATGAGCTTCTGCTCATGAGCTTCCCCTCTCAGCTGTTGGAAATCCTCCTGGATCCCAAACAAATATCTGGAGCTTCCCATTTGCTCCATCCCGTTGTTGTTGTTGCTTCTCCTCTGCTCAGCCTCTCCCCACTGGTAGTCTCTGCTGACCCCAACATCAGCCTTCTGATCTCTTCTATCACTACGTCTAGCTGCTCCCATGGTTGGCTCTACTCATGCAGTCTCCTCAGCTGCAAATTTTTTTGGCACATGAGCACATCATCATGATCTCCCATGCCTCCTTCATCAGTTTCCAACTTCACCTGTTGGATGTGCACGCTCTGCACCTTCACCCTTTTCTCTAGGGCTTCGAATTGTTCCCACAGATCAGCAAAGCAAATGCTGTATGTCCCTTTTTCTTCTGCTACAAACTCCCTTGTTGCAGTCTTTTCAGTCCCCTGGATGAAAATATTGAGCCATTCCTCAGAATGCTCATCATCCTCTCCGTCTACTTCTTCTTTTGCTGTCAGCTTCAGTGCTACAACTTCCTCAACTTCCTGGATGAAAGCGTTGAGACACTCCTCAAAATGCTCATTTTCTTCCTCTGCTTGGACAGCTTCCAAAGTCTGCTCCAATTCTTCTTCTTCCCTGACAATCACAACTGATTGTTCTGTTGCTGTTGTTGCACCATCTGCAACGCAGACTTCTGCCTCCTCATGGGAAAATGGTAGGAATACTCCAATTCCCCCAATCATCAGAAGATCTCTCATATCTTCCTCCTCTGTCAGCTGCACATGTTGATCCAAACTCACCTCTGAGTTTATGAGACTCTCAGACAGTCTCATCTGTTTGGTCATCTCCTCGGGCTGATCAAAATTCACTTGCTCATCCCTGCCCACCTGGCAATATGGGATGCTTCCGCTGTTGCCCTCTTGGAAGACTATGAGATCAATCGATCCCATCTTCATCAGCAACCCTTGCTGAATTGAACTCACCTCTGAGTCCATGAGACTTTCAGACAGTCTCGAATTCTCATCTCTGCCCACCTGGAAATCTGAGATGCTTCCGCTACCCTCCTGGCAGTCTTCGAGATCCCGCAGCGACCTCATTTCATTGCCCAGCTGGCAATGTGAAATTCCCCGGCTGTCCTCATGACAATCTCTGAGACCCTCAGCTGATCTCAGCTCGTTGCCCACCTGACAAACTGGAAATTCCTATTCTCTGCCCTCCTGGCAGTTCTTGAGATCTTCAGCTGATCCCAATTCATTCTCTTCACCGAGAAATTTTCCAGTCTCTGGTTCACATACCTGAACCATCTTCTTATCCTGCCACATCCGCAGTTCGAGCTTGTCTATTTCTTTCATTATATCAAAGAGCTCTCTATCCATACCTTTTTTCTCCATAGCTCTGAGTTTTTCCTTCCAGCATACCTACGGCCTTCAGTAGCCATGTTGTTGTCTCTGTCTACTCTCCTAGCAAACCTGTTGTTGTCACTCCGCACTAAGAGTTCTACCAGCTTCATCCTGTAGTCATGCCGACTGTCTACTTGATTGCTGCCTACCTGCAAACAATCCTTACAGAGTCCTCAACAACTTTGACTTCTTTCACCTAAAATATACAGATGAATTTCCTGCTCTGATACCACTTGATGTGTATCAGAGTGCTCTTTATCTCTTTCTGCCTCTTCCTGCCTGAAATATACAGACAAGAATCAAGCTCTGATACCACTTGACGCAGGTGCGAGATACCTCCGACACCCGCTCACAGGATCGCTCTAATCCCCTCTTCGAGCCAAATTATCTCTTTGGACTCCCAATGGAATCCCTATGAAAAACCCGGTCCACAGGTCCTTAATTCACCCACACGATCTTCTGCACATGACCGCGCTCTTTCCTGACTCAGTTTCAGGTTTTTCGGGGTTTCCTACTCCCCAATGACAAGAGTTTATGTCCTCTTGAATTCCCGATCATCGATGAGCCAATTCACCGATGCGTTCCCTTTACACGTCTTAGCCCCTTCTGGCTATGTCCTGGTCCATATGACCGCTATTCATAAGACCGCAACCTTATCTTCCTTCCTTCGGGGTTTTGGGCTCCAAAATCCCTATGTTCTCCAATTCCCGTTAGCCCTCTAGGCTAAGCTCCTGGTCCACGTGACCTCCCTCTATATGACCGCAGCCATACCTTCTCATCGGGGTTTCGAGCTTTTCAATGTCGAGATGTAATCGTCCTTAGGATTCGCGATCCCTCGAATCCCGACTCGCTCTTTACGCACTAGCTCTCCTAGCTAGGCTCCTGGCCCATATGACCATTATCCCCGTGACCTCAGTCTTATCTCCCCGTCGGGGTTTCGAGCTTTTCAATGCCATAATTCATTGGCTCACGGGATTCCCGATCCTTCGAATCCCGATTCTCCGCTGTGCTGAAAGCTGGCCCCACACAATGGAGCTTTCCACTTCTCTGATATGTTTCCCCCTTGTCGGGGTTTCAGGCTTTCCAATGCCAAAATGTAATTTCCCTTTGGATCCACGATCCTCGGATTCGCGACGCGCTCCAACTTCCGCTAGTACCCTGGGCTAGTATTTTGGGTCCATACGACCTCCCTCTATATGACCACAGTCATATCACCTATCGGGGCTTCGGTCTTTCTTATGCTAAAATGTACATGTCCTCAGGACTCGCGAAATGCCAAATCCCGATTTCCCGATATGCTGACAGCGGGCTCCCACAGTGGCACTTTTTTCCTTGTCGGGGTTTCAGACTTCGCGATTCTGAAATGCATAAAC
>SNQJ01S0040203.1:92098-103891 GCA_010110895.2 Picea sitchensis
CCTTTACCCCATCGAAATTTCGGACTTCACAAAACCGAAATGCATGAACTCTTTTCTCCCGAGATTTTCGATATCCCGATTCTCGATGCCTCGATCTCTTCCATGTGTCTCCGCTAACAGACGGTCCAGATCTTCCCGACGTTTCGAGACTTGAAGTGTCTCGACTTTCTTGTCCTCATGACTCCCGATATGCCGATGGACTTTCGATCTTGTCCACGTGTCCCTACAAACGGACGGCTCAGATTGTTTCTGGGACTTTTTCCATCGAAATCCCCGATCTCTTGTCTTCGAGATCTTCGATATCCCGATGGCCACTCCCTCATCGAGATTTTTCGCCTCCTGTCCACGAAGGTAAACCTCGTGCAGCTCCTATCCAATCTGACGGCTGACGGGAAATTTTCTCCAGATCTGATGGCTCAGATCATTTCTCCCGTGCGCTTCTCCTGTGCGCCTTCCTGGACGTGAAAACTGATGGTCTAGATCTTCTTCTTCAGCCGATCTGACGGCTACTGTGCTCTCTCCTGAGCTTTGCGCACTTTCTTCCCAACCTTGGGAGAAATTCTGAATTTCCAAAGGCCTCAACCCTTTGTCTGTTTCCTCCTGCGAGCTCTCGACTTTGAGTTCGCCTCCGCGTATGAAAACGCTATTCCCCTTGAGCTTTTCTTGTAGCTTCGACCTCCACAGAAACTCGTCCTTATTCCTTTCTCCCACAGATGGAGAATGTTTGGATGCCCTCCTGGCTCCTTTTTCTCTAGCAACCTCTGGCTAAACTTTCAGGGTGTTCAGTAACCCTGTGAAGATCCCTCAGCGGATTCTTCCCCTTAATTCCAGAACTCAAAGAGTTCTCTTCTCTTCCCTGTGCCTATCTGCACAATGACTCAAATGCCCACCTGGCAGAGTGTATTTTCCTAGAACTTCCAGCAGTTTTGTCCTCCTGTGCACTTATGCACTTGCTCAATGCCCACCCGACAGAGCTCTCAGGATCCTCAATGATTCTGTTTCTTCTGAACTCACAACAGAGTTCTATCTTTGTGCACCCCTTGCACTGGCTCAATGCCCACCTGACAGAGCTCCACCGAATCCTCAGTGATTTTGGCTTCTGTCTGAACTCACAGTAGAGTTCTTCCTCTGTGCACTCCTTGCACCTGCTCAATGCCCACCTGGCAGAGCCTCACAGAATCCTCAGTGATTCTGATTCTTCCTGAACTCACAACAGAGTTCCTCCAACTGCACCTTGTGCCTGTGCTCAATGCCCACTTGGTAGAGTTTCACAGAATCCACAGCAGAATTCTGTCTGCAACTGTGTCTCTCATACACAACCTTGCCTCCAAGGTATTCAACAACCTTGAGGTCTTCCCTGAGTTGTTGATTCCAGCTTCTGTGCCGTAGCACGTCTTTGTCTAAACCCGCAGTGTTCAGAAGTGCTTCAGTGTACCGGTATTCAGAGACCACAGTACTCTGTCACGCCCTCCTGGCATGAAACCAGAAAGACCTTCAACCCTGGAATCAAACACACTCCTGCAAATGCACAACTACAATATATATCTACAGCATAAAAGATCACTCACAGACATTCACATAACACAGAATACATGCAGGAAAAACTGTTCTTTGTATTAAAATGGCAAATGCCTGTTTGTACAAGGGTGTTCCTGAGCACGGCCTGTAACAAGGTCTCGGCTCCTCTCTTCTCAGCTCTCTACACGCAGATTCTCTATTCTTTCTCTACAACTACAACAACTCCCAAAATGAGATCCCCTAAACCTCTTTTACCTGAAGGGGCTCTTCGAGCGCTTCCCTCCAACCTACCTACCCTATTCAATTACATTGAATGGGTTGTCTAGTCCAGAATCGGATCTAGATCTCAGCCATACAAACATTAATGTCTGATATACTCTATTCATGCACAAAGGCACGACTCTACAGCTCACCAGCTTAGACATTAAAGTTACATTGAATTCAGATTTAAATGAGGTTGCGCCTCTCTCTTAGCGTGCGATTTGAATTTGCGGAAGTGGTTGGTTGGTTGGCTGGCTGGCTGACATGGAGAGATGCTCCTGCATCACTGAGGGATGAATCCCTCTGAACTCTAGCTCCCTCTAAGTTGGTACTTGGTGGGGCCATCTGCATCACCACTAGTGGAGCCACCTGCTCCTCCTCATTACTGTGACTCTATGTAATTCAAGGAACTTTGGGTATCACAAAGAACTGCATGTCTCACTACATCCTGCAAAGTATCATGAAGCCTAGTTGACCTATACCTAGCCATTTCCATGTCTCTGGGTGGATCCATTGGCCCTTCTGGCTCTACTGACTCTTCCTATTGATATTAAGAGTGAACAACTTAACTTTGTGGTCATCCTTTAGAGCCTTTTTCTCCTCACAATCAATCCCAATATGAGACCCTTAGTATCCCATAAAAGTACCCTTCTTTCCAGAAGGTCCTAACTTTGTCCTATTCTTCTTTGGTACATGGATGTATACTTTCATGTATACAACTTATTTTTTGGATAGTCTGCTCCATGTCTCAAACTAGAGATCATCTAATTTTTTGCCTCCTACAACTGTCACTATAGCTCTTTCTCAGAGCTATCACCTATGACTTACCTGGAACAATAAGAAGAAGCACGAACAATGTTTTTCTAGTGTTGTGACCAATTATTCCTCCATGGTAACCTGCCCAAGACAAAACAAGAACATCTCCATGGTAACCTCCATGGAATTTACAAGGTAACCTACCTGGGACAAAGACAACAACCAAGAACATCTCCTAGAAGACATCAATTTCATCTTGTAAATAAGTGCATCATTAGTACTAGATAGTAAACATTTACGTACTGATCATCTTACCAACAACACTCAAGTGTTACTAAACATTTGATAGCAAAATTAATCAACATTAATAGAATTCTAAAGACTGTTGCCCCATTTACAACATTTACTTGAGGAGCAAAAATATAAAATATCAAACCTGATATGCAAACCTGGAGTATTGTTGCTGCTATTCCATTTGATTTCAAGATGTCATATATTGTAGGAGACATCATCATTACTGCCTCCAACTCTTGAGATTCCTCTCAGTGCACTAGATCTAGGATCCCTTTGTCACTGCTTGGAAAAATGTCCTTTTTCCAGGTGTACATATCATGTAAACACCCTCATGATATAACTTATATACAAGTGCATACCTCTGAAATTTGTAGCACCATCCAGCTTGTCTTCTAATATCAAGGTTTGCGCAACTGGAAACTGGCAACTGCAACTGTAACTGGCAACTGCAACTGTAATTGGCAACTGCAACTGTAACTAGCAACTACAACTGCAACTGCTATTGTAATTGACAACTGCAGTTGTAATGAGAAATTTCAACTTTCACCAAGTTGAAATCTGAGACCATGAGGAGGTGCGCTAGGCTAGGGCGAGCTGATCTATGGAAAAATTAATCTCAGCGTCCTCCAATAAATTTCTCAACGAGCTTGACAAAAAACTGTGCAGTGATAAATTTTATGTGTAGCGGAAAATCTCAACAATGTGGCCTTCCATTTTTTTCTCATGATCTTCCTTCTAGTGATTAGATGGTTTTGAAGGTAACCTGATTTGATACCATGTTGGATTTTCTTAAATTTTTAGTAGCAATAGATTTACCATAGTATTTTGATCTCCATTTAACATTCAATAACCATATACTGAAAATATAAGAAAGATCTAGAAGCAGATAGAGAAGCACAAGAATACACAAAGATTTATCCTGGGAAAACCCCAAACTAGGGGAAAAACCCAACCAACTTTTCTTAGAGAGAATATTTCTGATAATACAATACAACCATGAACAAGATCTATTCACAAGAGAAAAACCAGTAATGAATAAACCCTGATAACAAGAATTTGTCTCTTCTCCTGGACAAACCCTAACAAGGGTAGACAATTGTGTCACAACCCTAGCACAACTCTTCTAGAGGTAGCGCACAAGAGAAACCACCAAGAACCCCAGTTGCTGCATCTCCTAGGGTTTCCTCTGACGTGTGCCTCCTTTTCCTTCTTCGTTGAGATGATGTGATGAGTGTGTGTGTTCAAATGAGCAAGGTGTCACCTTTATTTATACTAGTTCAGTCCCTTAGTTGGGGCTAACTTCTCTTCCTGGAAATTCTATTTCCACTTTATTATTTTCTTGTGGGCCGACTTCTCTTCCTGGAAATTCTATTTCCACTTTATTATTTTCATCTGGGCTAACTTCTCTTCCTAGAGATTTTATTTCCACTTTATTATTTTCTTGTCGGTTGACTTCTCTTTTGGGGTGTTCTTGAACTATTCAATGGTCTTCCTTTGACTTCTTGGAATTTTATTCTTTAAGAAAAGTTGTCTGGGAGGGAATACCTCTCACTGCTACAAAATATCAACATCCATCACCATGTAAAGTCACAAAGATTTATCAAATATAAGCTTCATGGATGTGGTCGGTTTGACACGGATTTACACTTCTTTCAAGATTTGAGATTTATGATTTGGACAATAGATAATATATCTTTCTTACTTTGTAAGATTTATTTAATTTATTTTTTACAATTTGTTGGTGTTGCGACATGTTTCCCTATACCCCACAAACCTTGAGGACACCATCACCATGGAGAAGTAACTCCTCCTCATCGTCTAGACTGCACTGGGAAGATTTGTCATCTTTTATAGGATTTGGGATTAATTACATGTGATATTGGGTTCTTCAACAAAGTGTTGTGAATTCCAAATGATTGTTTGTTTCTAGAACTATGTAAATTCAAGAAGATTTATCGAGTATAAGTTTGATGGGTGTCACCTTCAACAAATAGAGATCACTTTGCCCAATAAAATGTTGTTGTATGTTATATTTATTTGTATATAACTGGCAAAGATTCATCAAATATAAGTTTCATGGGTATGCATTTTATCTTGAACACAAATCACTTTCCCCAATAAAATTTTGTTTTATGTTATGTTTAATTGTAGACAAATAACCATGTTAAATTCAAAGTTTTGGAATGCCGTTGATTTTTTCCACATACTTACTGGTATTGGGTTAGTCTTGTAGTGCTCTTATGGTTTGTTGTCATGTTTAATATCTTCTTCACACTAGTGTTGCATATGTAAACCATAATAACCAACTTGTGTCTCTCCAAATAAAAGCCTTTCTTAAATGTGTTCAAAGTTGATATTAGAGTTTGGGTATATTTTCTTTGTCACGATAGTTATTATTTATAATATTTAAGCAAAAGATTAAATCATGGAAAACGGTACATAGTTGTTTTTAAAGATGAACTGAATTAAATTCAAGAACATGAAATGCAAAACCCTTTTATTGAAAAGAACAAATTCATGTTTTGTAGAATATCATGACCATCACCATGATGAAATTCAAACTATTGGTAACATGTACCAAAGATAATGACCATCACCATGATGACTTGGGTTTATTTTTCTTTTGATAATAACTTTGTGGTAGAGAACTACTACTACTTTCAATCATACAAGGGTGTGGGGGTCTCTCCTTTTAGTGACAAAATGTTGATGTAGGTGAATACCCTTTGTCAATTATAGGATTTCATCCAAGAGAAAAGTCCCAATTAGAATTTATTTAAAATAGGGAACTTTCTAGATTTTAGCCTAGCTACAATAAATGATTGATGAAATGAAAAAAATTAAACAATTTCTAATTCTAAAACTAAATACGCATTATGCTAATACAAAACTACACTAAATGTTCCTAGCTAGGAAATGAACAAAGCAATAGATGTGAGATCAAGTGAAATAAGAACAGTGATAATTGGAAAATAGTTTACTAAATTATACATACACACATATCATATAATTCATTGTAAATGAGGGTAAGTATATTGCTTAAACAACAAACTATAATCCCATATACATTTGTTGAGACCATTTAAAAACAAATCAAGATATGATAAAAATTATAGGTTACTCTACAACTCTTAAATCAAATCTCACAATAATTCTAGAATATAAGAAAGCAAGAATAGTTTAGTCTATAACACATGCACCAGAGTCGTTTTCCTAAAAAATGTTGGCCAACAATGTTCTTATATTAAACATAAAAATAGTTTTATATTGCCAAGTCCCAAAAAAATGCTTTCTACATCATGAGCATCTTATTTATACAAAAAGTGAACATAAAAAGGAAAATGAAATATTTCATTTCTCAACACTTGGTCTTCCCATCTGACTATTTGATGTATATTCTTTGGCATGCTCTTTCTCATTGTAGGATTTTCAAGCCTTGAAGGTGTCATTGACATATTCATTTGAGAAAAATGATGTTGATCTAGTGGAACTTTGAGTAGGGAAAGGTTCTTCTTCAACTTCTCAATGTACTTCTCCACTTCAAGTAAAGTGGCTTTTAGCATCATGATATCTTTCGATGGAACCTCCACATACTCTCTCAATTTCTTGCAAGTGACTATATAAATCGACCTAAGACTATGTCTCTCACAAATAATGGCGTCTTCCAATGCCTTCATTACCAGATCTTGCTGAAAGAAATCATCAATGGAACCAAAAAATGGAAATTGCATTTAGACACAAATTTATCTATGACATGCCACAATTTAGTGGCACCATCTATCTCTGATTCCATGTTCTCCTAGGCTTTGTGAGTCAAATATTTCTAACAATTGAAACCACAACCAATGCCAATAATCTCATCCTTATTCAAGTAAGGTACCTCTAAAGAAAATATTTTTATATATTCTTGCCATATTTTAACATAATCAAATTGAAATTGTACTTGTTCTTGTTCTTGCATGATATTCCATGCTGGAATGTGGTTTTGAATATCCATTAAAGCATCAATTTGTTTCCAAAATATCTGCACCTTCTCATGAAATTTCCTTTGAGTGACATTCAACTTATCCCGAATTTCAAAATAATAATTAATAAAATTCTTCGAATCACAATGATTTGTTCGATAATAATTCACCTCATTCTCTAACTTAGCTATAATTTCCTATTTTTCTTTCATCTTCTTAACTCTAAGCCCAACTACATCGACAATGGCTTCATTAAAGACTAACCTTACAAAGGCTAGGGATTCCTAACTAGTGTCTTAAGCATTATATAGAATGGATTATGAATTTAATACTATCTCCTTGATTATGGAGATCTTCCTTCTCTTGTGTGATCGCTTTACTATGTGTTTGTTCTTCTTATCAAATGTGAAATCTCCATGTCAACCACATCCTCAGGAGTGGGTGTTGGCATATCTACGCTTGTAATCAATATGGATGCACTCAACTTTGTAAAATTTGAGGAGTATAAATTCCTCAATTGGTCGTGCTCAAGAGGCTACACGTATGCTTTCCAATTTTTCTTGTTTCCTTTTCCTCAACCTCCCAGCTTTGGCATCTACCTTAGCTTTCTTTCTCTTTTCTTCTTCCAATCTTACTTTTGCATCTACTCTCTCTTTGGTTTCCATCTCATTCGCCAATATTTCTTTCTCAACCTCTTTGGTAGCTTCGATCTCTCCTTGCAACTTGTCACCAAATTGCTTCAACCTTTTCCTTATTTTTTTCTAACTTCCTAACAATGTCTAGCTCTTCAATCTTGCTAGTAGTTTCTTTGAAAAATTCCTCCTATGCTTTCTTGGTAGTCTCCTTAGTAGCTTCGAGTTCTGTTCTTTTCTTCTTTTCCCTTTTGTATCAATGATCTTCTCTATTGCACTTCTCTAAAAGGTTTTTCTCTTACCATTTCTCTTTCTTCCTCCTAGTCCTCATGTGCATATGGCCATGCAAATTCCACTTCCTTGGCATGTTGTTCCACTATTAATTTTAAGTCACATCTCATGAATCTTCCCTCTTTGAAATTGTACTCTCATATGGTATTATCCTCCATTTATTCAAACTTAGAATTGTTTAGGCCATACATTCCTATGTAGAGGGGATATACATGAAAACATTTCTTATGATATTTACTCAAAGATGCATTAAAACCATGTAAATTTGTTTGATAAGCAATTTTTCTTATTACCAACTTATTCAAGACAAAATTAGGCAACAAATGTGGTGGCTTGGTTGCCCCATATATCTTGATATAGGTCCAATGTTCATCAATATACTAATCACCTGTTTGACTCAACACGGTCATGGCCTCATCAGTCAACCTAGGTGATGGTTTACAGAAAACGAGTTTATATAAATGAGAAAAGAAACAATTACAAATATGAGTAAAATGCATCATGTACTTGTGCTTGGACACAAAATATGACAATGGACTTGTATTAGATATTCTATTGGAGTTCAACACTATCCCATTCCTTTGAAATCATTGCTTGTACATATGATATTCAAAAACTATGTTGACTTATAAAATTTAAGAGGAGATTCAAGCTCAAAGAATTTAACTCTTGATAAAACCTTCATCAAGTTATGTGACATGATATTTTCCAAGTTGAAAACTAATTCCTTTTTTACAACGACATACACTAAGGGCACCCAAGAATCTTTAAAGTGATGGGCATATTTTTCTCCCTAAAGCTTGGTGATAAAAGCCATAATGTGAATATAGGGTTCTATTAAATTTTTGGAAGGAAAGATGCCATTACTCCTTGATCTGAATTGTTTTCCTTCAATTCATCATTCCTTTAGTACTTTGTGGAAATCATTGGGAAACCTTGCTATCCATTTTGATGTCAGAAACACTTTAGGCTCAAAAAATATATAGTAGTTATGTAACTCACTAGGAAAAAAGGACGTGATGCATTGCCTCTATCATTAACCATTATTCTTTCTTTCAATTTAACAAGCTCAATAATCCAATGAATTACCTTTGCACAAGGCAATGCAATTGGCCTCACAACTATATTATTTAGACTACATGTTTTTATATTCAAGTATATGTCTTCATACTTTCATCATCATCACCTATATCCACCAAGATAAGCAAAAGAGGGTGTCTTTTGTCTTTGAAAATCTAAAATAATTCTAACTAGTTTGGGAAATTCATTGATACTAGGTTACTTGAGGTGTCAAAGAAAATTAGCCTCCAAGGCTATGTGGGAGTCTCCTCTACATACACTTCCTCTACATACACTTGCTCTTCCTCCATCATATTATTTTTTATTTTTTTTTAGATTTATGAGTCTTCTTCTTCAAAGAAAAACTTAAAACCAATGCATGCAATTGCATTATTCGAAACAAGAAAGGAATCAAACTTACCTAGAGATTGTAGCAAGGAACTCGAGACAAGAATGGTGCAGATAACCAAAAATGCGAACAAGACAAGTACACACTAACACTCGCTAGAGCTAGTTTTTAATCGAACTATGAATGAAAATAGTCTATGTGGAAGATTTCCCAAACCATAATAAATTCAAGCACGCCATTGATCTCATAGTTCATGTAATAATCGGTGCTAATTGGTTATGTCAAATCGAAAAGGACAAAGTAGTGGAATCCCTAGTCATTTGAAACAATCAAGCCATCATAAGATTGATATTGATTGATATTTGAGTAATCTCTCATAATATGTTTGAAATATCAAATATTGATGTTTGAATTTCCTTAGCAGATATCAAAGAAAAAATATTTATTGGTTTCGGGATGATCTTTGATAGTATAAGAGGGAAAAAAAAATCGACATTTGCACATCCTTCCATAACATTGGAGCAAAACCCAAGATTTATTTGCTAAGAATCACCAATGGTATCGAAGTAAAATGAAAAATTGACTTTCTAAAATACTATGCAAGACCATCAGAGAAATTTGAAGAAAGTGGAAACTTGGAAATTGGAGAAGGCTCCTTTGTACCATTAGAGAGTTCTAAAAGGTTGAAAATTTACAAGGCTCCAATAACATCAAAGGGGATACAAATATCGATTATCAAAATAATTTTAATGGGATATTGGTACAAATTGAAATATCATTTCAAAAAAGGCTTTAATTGCACATAGGAAGAAACCAAAAGATCAATGTTTGAAAGCTTTTTTATAACATCAAAAGAGTATGAAACATTGAAATATGAGACCACTTTGAAAATGTATCATAGAGATTTAGAAAACCAATTTTAACTTATTTAAAAATATTTAAAACAAAAGGAAAATAATTTTTAAGGTGAAAGATTTTTTTTCAAACGAGTAATCAAAGATAATAAAGGGAAACTCAAACATAACGATGAGTAGCTAACATAAGCTATTAAGCATTAGCAAGAGTCAATCTATAAGTTAAAATGCATTCAAAGTAGGACATTACATCAAATCATCAGTTCTCAATAATTGAATAAGTGGGTTCCTAAGTTCAGAAAACTTGGAGGGTGGGGGAAGGGTGTTGAATAAATTATTGTCATTGATGTCAAAGGTAAGTAAGTATTCACATATAAATATTTAAAGGAAATGTGACTTTAATAAATACAAAAGTGGAAGTGAAGTAAAACATGAAAGTGGATTAGAAATGAAGTTATATAAGTAAAATATGAAAGTGGATTAGAAATGAAGTTACATAAAAGTGGAGTAAACATGAAAGTGGATTAAAAAAGGTAAAAGTGAAAGTGGAGTAAAAGTGCACATGGCTTTAAAATCCATGGTATGTTGAAAAATAAATAAAGAAATTAAAAAGTGGGAAATTAATTATTTATTTAATAAAAGTCATGTATTTTCAAATGAACATGACTTTTCATGTAAGAATTAATGGTAAAGTATAAAAGGAGAAGAGGGTTGTGAGAAATAATGTTTGTGTGGGTGAAAATGTAATATTCTTATGCATATCATTTGAGGAGTGACGATTGAATCTCATTCAAGGAGTGAGCATTGAGCATCGAGCAGATCTGACGAAAGCAAAAGGAGTGAATGTGAAGCTAATCTGGCGAAAGCAGAAGTAGCGAGTGCAGAGTTGATCTGGCGAAAGCTGAAGTAGCAAGTACAAAGAAGATATGGTGAAAGCAGAAGTAACGAGTGCAAAACAGATTTGATGAAGACAGAAGCAACAAGCAGACCAATGAAGGAAATGCATATGAACAACTTGTAAACTTGTAAGTAGGTTGGTGCCTACATAACAAACAACTATAGGGATTGGTGTCTTTAGTAGGTCGATGCCTAAAAACAACAGAGGGGATTGGTGTCTCCAGTAGGTCAGTGCTTACAAACAACAGTGGGGGTTGGTGCCTACAAATTTATAAAAACAAGTTTTTGTGGTTTTCTCCCGAAAGGGTTTCCACATTAAATATTGTGTCTTCTAGTTGTTACATATATGTGATTTCTTCATTATAGTTTACGAATGTTAAAAGGGAAAATATAGCCTTATATTGATTCACCCCCCTCTCAGTATATATGTGTGCTCAACAAAGGGGGGTGTTGTTGAGGCCTCGACATGGTATTATAGATCTATAAATTACCACTCTTCACCATTAAAATGCCCTTAGATTGATCAATATTGATATTCTAGGCCATGCTTCAATCCAAATCATTGAGTACCAGGTTTCCATTGCTCCTCGACTTGAGCATCGCTCCCTTTGCAACCAACCTATTCCTATATGCATTCCAAATCTCCATTGTAACAGGAGAGGTGATATTCAATCCCAAGACAATAGACATAATGAATTTGCTAGAAGAATTGATGTCAACAAATTTGATCCTAGTTATGTTATTCTTACTAACAATGGCATTCCCATTCCCATATGTATCTACTTTGAAGGGTCCCTACATCATGTTGTATCTTGGTAGGCTAAAGTTATTGATTGCCACTTTCCAATTGTAAGGCAATGTAAAGAATGTCCCTTCACTTGCCCATATTAGACACAGGAAAGTCAAAGTACACATAG
>SNQJ01S0040204.1:16445-29653 GCA_010110895.2 Picea sitchensis
AGAAGTGGGTTAACCCTAAAATAAGGAAAGTGGGCAAAGTGACCTAGAAGATGTTTTTTAGGAGAGTATAAATAAGAGGCAAGGCTCTCTCATTTAACACACACTTGAGAATATTGAATATCTATAGTTGTATGAGGTAACCAAAGGATATCTAAGCCAAATTTCTGAGGGAAGGTGAAGAAAAGAAGGTCGGAATTCAAGGAAGGATAAATTCTTTTGATGGTGCTTTCTAAGGTATGTTATTTACAGGTAATATCACCATTTTATCTATAACTTTTTTTATATAATGATTCAGACTGTGAAATTGCTATTCCATTGAGAAAACATAGCCAAGTATCTGTGGTAAAAAAATAATCTTGTGGGTCGTTGTATTTTTGGAGTTACACTTCGTGGAAAATAGGGTTTGTGGTTATTCTTGAAACTAGTCTAAAACAAGTGTTTCTAGTAAAAACATCATAAATTCTTCATAACAGATCCAAATTTAGTAAAAAAACATGTGTTAGTTAGAGTACAATCTGTAGTATGTTGTGTAACATTTTCATATATATTAAATAAATATTCCATGCGGGGCACGCTCTACAAGTTCTCTCTCTAGAATAAGCCAAAATTTAGCAAGGTATGTCATTTTTGCTATAACTTCTTTTTTGAGAGGTTCCAAGTAGTGAAACATGGAGGAATTGCATAAAACATATTGAATAACATTTTATATCAATTTCAAATATTTATTCATTACAGGTACAAAGTTATGATTATTTCAAGTTAGGTTTGTTGAATAATCCAAAAACTAGTCATGTGAGACTAAAGAACAATTTGATGAAAATGCTAGTCTCTTGTTGTTAAAGTTAAGGAAGGTTTGCAGGTATGTGATAATATACACCAAGATATTAAAGAGTTACAAATCATATTTGGATGATGAAATTGATGAGGGCTTTTGGTTAAGGTACATGTTAGGTACATGGTTGAGACAAGTAGTTGATGAGTTGGAACATACATGAGGTGTATAAATGATGATGTTGGTACATATTGATGAGTAGTTTACACATGATTGGTACATACTTGGTACATGGTTGGATGCACTTTTTTATGGTACAGGTTGATTACAGGTTGTTTGGTACAGGTTGGTGCACTTGTTCATGGTAAAGGTTGATTATAGGTTGAGGTACAGGTTAATGAATGGTTGATGCATGGTTTAGGTTTATTGGTACAGGTTTACAACAGTATATCTCACAGTGATATTGTGGTAGTGGTTCCATCATTCTACTTCTACTTCAGGGCAGTTGGACGAGGCAAGGACAGGTGGTTGTAGCCACCTTACAGTTGTAGCCAGAGAACACAGGGGGTTGTAGCCTCCTTTTGGTTGTAGCCAGAGAATTAGGGAATTGGAGCTTCCCTCAGGTTGTAGCCTGAGAAACTAGGGGGTTGGAGCCTCCTTCTAGTTGCAGCTGGAAAATAAAGGAAGTTGGTGCTTCCAATGAATGTAATTCTTCAAGACATATAAGAAAAACAATTCTGCGGTTTTCTCCCGATTTGGGTTTCCACGTAAAGCACTAGTGTACTGTGTATGTGTGTGATTGTTCATTTCTTATTACTCATTATTGGATTATAATTCTACATTGATATAACACTTGGATTATTTCCAGAAAAAGGATTATAATTACGCTATTACTGATTCACTCCCCCTCTCAGTAATCCAACACTATATCTGTATCATTTTTTATCACTATCATATAGAGTTTTAATTTAATTTTGGTGAATAGGGCATGCAAAATGAATTTGGGATCGTGAGGGGATTCATAATGAGCGAAAAAGTGAGAAAATGAGAGGGAATTATATGTATACTTTTCATAAATAAATTAAATCAATCATAACTCTATTTCAAATATAATCCAAAAAGCATCCACTTTCAAGACCAAAACATTTAAATGTTCCTCAATTGCATACAAATTGCTTGTTGTCTTCAATAACAATTTAATTTCCCATAAATCTTCAATGTATAATCTCTGCATTTATATAATGACTATGCAAACGTTTCCAAATCCACAGTACTGCATATGCTAACACTGATCTCTTCATTTTAAATTAAACAAAATAAGCACAATGATCCTTGTTATCTATGTCCAACATTCATCTTTGGTAATCAATAATAGACCTGTTATAACATTCAATAGTCACTGTTACCTAACAAAAATCAGTCCTGATTTAATTACCCACAGGTTCGTTTTAAAAAAAAAGACAAACTTAAGAGCATGCTCGATGAACCAATCATATACATAGGTCTTCGATCGTATAATTGACACAATATTGATTCGACAACAATAGTCAACCCAAAAAATGCAACCCTGATCTTGATATCCATGTGAATTAATATGTATAGACTTCCTTTCAAAAAAATCATAATCTACACAGTGATTCCCATAAGATATATGAAGAGAAAAGAACGATATTACCCCTACACAGGTATCTCTTTTAAACTTTGACAGAATCATGATCGTGATTGGTGAAATAATCACTCACACAAGTTCCTTCTTAACTTAAATGTAATAATGATCATGCTAGGATTAAACACAGTAATAAAGACCATAATCGACTAGAAGGGAATCTCTCGGGCGGTAGGTAACCATAATTTTATTTTCTATTCAGACGAATTCATCATAGAGAGGACACAAAAATATTTGACCAAGAGATGGTTTTTGAAGCGAGGGAGCCTATGCCCTTAAATTTCCACAATCATTAAACCCAAAATCTTGACAAACCCTAGGAGGTGCCCGAGGAAGGTAGAAGCAAGTCAGACTCCAAGTCAGGTTCTTTAGAAATTAAATGCAGAGAGGTAACGAAAGTTTTCTTGACTTTAAAAAACACAAAGAGATCATGGAATTTTACATCCTCAAGAATTTACCATCGAGAAACAACCACATGCCACAACATAATCTTGAAAACACAGAGAGCCATGCTCTTTAAAAACACCACAGTCCTTCAAATTATAACCCCAATATCTTGACAAAACCATAATATAATGCACGAGTGGAAAATAAGGAAATTCGATCTAAACAACCCAGGCACACACAGATGCTTCTAAAATATTTTTTAAAGAGATGAACGAGGGTTAATATAACAATGAAGGGTACTCGAAAAAACAGAGAGACCATGTCTCTTTCCAACACCCAGGAGGTCAACAACTCTCGAAAACAATTGACAGTGAGGCCACACAACATAATAGTCATCATTATAGCAGAGATGAGAGGAGAGGGTGTGAAAACTCTTCGTGAAAAGAATGGCAGAACACAAATTGTATTCATTCGATACATACACATGCCTCTATTAAACATTATGGGCCAACCAAGATTGGAATGTGGAAATATTTCAATGAAATGACAGTAAAGAAGGAGTCATCAAAAAATAGCTCATGGCTTATACAAAATAACCACACTAATGTCGACTGTTGCATTGCAACTTGGATAAAGAATCACAATAATGACCGAGAGGAAAAGGGGTTGACAACAACTGATACCCAGATTGGTGGTTAAAACATTTCAACAATAAAACTCAGAGCTTGTTGCACCATTGTTACCATTATTTCACAGAGAACCATCGTAAAAAACCAAGTTGACCAAGTAAATAACCAATGCACAAACTTTATAATCAATAACACCCATTACTTCGCTTACAAGTGCCCACATTTCACTGTAATCAAAGAGAACCCATAACACAATATTGATAGTCAGTCAAAAACTAAAGAAAACAAAAAACCCATGCAATCCTAAGCCACCATTTGATTCATAATATAGAGAGTCCATCATGGAATGAAAGAAAAGAGCCATACCTATGAGAAAATTGCTTCAATGACGAACTGGTCGAGTTTTCCCCTTCCAATCTTGAAATCGTGGAGCTTCAACAACCAATAGAGAAACAATGCAACTATGCTAGGGTGATGGGATCAAGGGAGGTTTGGAGTGACGTGTTGTAAATGCATGTCACTTCCTCACATGGCCCTGTTCAATTCCATGTATGAGCCATCCCATTAACATAACATCCACCATTAAAATCAAACCATATCCAATCTAAAATTCAATGCCATATCCTTTGTATAGATTCAATACCATATCAATTGTATAGTGCACCATTCAAGACATATCATAACCATACATTAACCTTATGCCATAACAATCATATATCAACATTACCATATGTTCCTTCATATATACTCTTTAACAAAGCATATAGTATAACAACTAGGTCCACCATTTCACATTTGTCACAAGCTTTGTGTGTAATCTTTTGTCATAGCTCTAGCACTTATACATAGTTTTTCTTTTTGTTTTGATCAAGCTCCCAATTTATTATCCTTTGCATAAATCATATATGGATCAATTTTATAACATAACATATCACTTGTAAACAACACAATCCTCATACCCACGGCGTTTCCTTGTACCACAAGTAAATTTCAACAACATTTAGAAACAATGCATCAACTACCCATTTATCATATCAAATGAAACCAAGACTGCATCATCAAATGTATAGGACTGTGTAGGAAACACCATAAAAACAACAACATATAAGCATAACATGTCTATCCTTGCGCCTATAGTATACAAGGGGGTCCCACCTACTAATTATATATTATCATTATAAATAAATAATAACGTTTAGCAATCCTTTGCGGGTGAAATTCATCGTTGCAATTTTAATCGTCAACAAGAGTCTGACAGGCCAAGGTCACAACCTAAGGTGGGGTTCTCACAATAGGAGGAATTACAACTTGAATATATCACGGGGCAACCATATTCAAGATGGGAAGGAGAACCAAAGTCTGGGACATCTAGCGTGCCAACATAGAGAAAGGGGAAACAACCCATTGCGAAGTTCCCGTGCAAGCATCTTGATGCCTCAATCATTTTTTCATGCATTCTAGAGGGGGTGCAAGCCACACCTAGTCTACTGGGTTGCATCGAAATGTTAAGTTACACAAACCATGATGTGTCTGACACAAATAAATTCCCAGAATTTTTGCAACAGGTGTATATGGAGAGCCTGGGAACATGGCCGTTAGGATATCCAGTGATACAATCAAAGCAGTGGGTGGAAGGTTTAGTAAAAAAAGGGATCCTTAACTTGTTAGAGATTCCCCACTTCGACGGGGTGAAATATGTGAACAACTACATCAAGCAGTTTCTAGTAGTCCTCCATGGAGGATTTTTGTTGTTGGATGAACTAGTCTCAATCGATGTGGAGTTAATTGTATTCATCACAGGCTGTCATCAAATGGCGAGAAGCCCGCGCAGTACTTGGATGATAAATACAAGGAAAAGGCTCTTGCAAAGAAATGAAAAATGCTTATGGGACATAAATAGTCTCACACGAAATTATTATAAAGATAATCAGTGACACAACCACCATGATGGAAACAAAGCTATTGGCATGCCAACTACTTCGCAAATTCTGCAAGGATGAGGTCCCTACATGAGTTGTCACAACAACAACACTGTGCACAAATGACACCATAGTCAATTGGGCCCCATACTTACTGAACCTATTCCTAGATGACTGCAAGGGTATGCAGGACTTGGGAACATAGTTACATTACTCTTGGCCAATGATATTTATGACGTTAATTGGTTGGAAAGAGCATCCCTACTCATATTTCTACGACAGAGTAGGATAATGTCATGAACACGGTACACGTTGTTGGGAAGCACTTTGCATTCCAAGCGGAGAAGTGGTAATGCCAACACTTTTTCTTGGTATCTCAGCGAAATACAAGAAATGATAGTCAACACATGGAAGATAACTCTGGAAGTGGTCACACATTACCAGGGGATATCCAACTTTAAGGCTATGTGACACAACATGTGGATCCAAGTGCGCAGGGATCCAGAGAAATAATGGATACAACATCGATTCTGCATCAATGCATAGGAAGTTGAAATGGAAATAAAATACTGGCAAGAGGACTGGAACATCCCAGTCATCACCAAGGACATGCCTAAGGGAAAAGAAGTGGAAACAGGGTCATCCAAGACATCTGCAAGAGGCATCGCTGTGACCAAGAAACCAACACAGGAGGCGAAGCCCAGTCAAAAGACAATGCCACAGAAGAAGGGCAATGCCCCAAATAAGGATGCTCAAATAGGAAAGAAGGACAATTCCCCAACGTAGGAAGAACAAGGAAGGGAGGATACAATGACACAAGAAACCCCGTCAACAACTACTCCGCAAGATATAGGGCCACCCAAATGACCAATCATACATACATGTGGGTCGCACAAGAAGGCCAAGGCCCATAAAAAAATCCTGGAATACATAGTCATCGAGGATGATGCTGATATTTTCGTAGAGAGGGTACAGGACCACGCAACAGAGGCATTTGAAGAGGATGAGAACCAAAGAGGTAGGATAAGGAAGGATTTGGCCAACATTAAGCAGGTTTTGGAACATATACAAGTAGAAAAAATGCAAGAAAGGGGATCAAAACAGATCTCCCGAGCAACAAAAGCATAGGACATGACTGCATAGAATGAAGAAGACACAATCTAGGTCATAGTGCAAGCAAGTCCTAGCTTCTGGTTAACAAAAGATATGATGCAGGTTGGCAAGGCCATAGCTGAGACACCACTCAACGACCTAGTGTAGGTACAATTGGTATTGTCTAAAATACCAACAAAGGAACTCTACAAACTAGAAGTCAGTATCACACAGGAAGTGAAATTGCGAGCTAGAATAGATGCGACGAAATTGCAGGAAACTAGAAATTGCAAGGATGCACTAGAATTGGTGGTAGAGCAGGTCAAGTTGGAGACAAAAGAGGAGAAGAAGCGCACAGATAAATTAGAGAAGAAGCTGAAGGAAGTGTTCACAATAATTATAGATAGCGCACAGGCAGTTGTGAGCAAGGTTGAAGAACATATTGAAATCATCACGTAGACAATCGAGGAATATAAGAAGGATATCAAGGAACTCAAAGAAAATTTAACACCAACCACTCCTTCTGAATTTATAGCTGAAAGGGGAAAATAGGAAGTCCTGCAAGTGGAAATGATGGAGAAAGAAGCTAAAAAGGTAACATAATTTTTTGACAAGACCATGCAACTATGGACTACGTTGGATGAAGATGATAGGGTCCAACAACTAGACCAGGAAGAGGAGGAGATCAACACTACAATCCAAGAGCTGAAGTAGAGAAAAAAGGCCATAAGAATTACAAAGTGATTGAAGGGCGTGCAGGAGATGAAGAGCTTGCATACATAATTGAAGATTGTGTAGAATAACAAGAAGGCCAGGCAAGCCCAGTTAGAACCCCTCCAGGAAAGAAACTAGAGGAGGAGAAGACAAGGATGGAATAGGACCATGTCGAGAGCGTAGATTCTCTGAAGCAACATATCACAACGTAGAGGGTAGAAGAGCTTACAGAGAAAGCTGGGAAAGCGAGATCAAAAAGGGATAAAGTAGAAGGAAAGATTCACATCTTGGCAGAGGTTGTTCAAGGAGCACACACCACCTGAGTGGCTCGAGATGAGCCACATTTCAGTGTTGGGGGCATGTTGGGTGTAGGGATATTTTGAGAAGGAATTATATTTTGGGCACATGCCTATTTTTGGAGAAGAAACTATTTTGAGGAAAGACCTAATTGTGAAAAGGAAGAACTAATCTTGGAGCACAAGAAATAGGTGGTAGAAAATCAACATGCAGAAAAAGAAGGAAAAGAAGCATGCAAGAGAAAAAGTAACATGGCACGAAGGAAGGAAAGCCTAACCATGATAGGGTTAGGTTTTTTTATAAGGATTGTAATGGCTATAAGCCTATAAAATAGTATAAACAACAACCTATGAGGTCTAGGAAGAGAGATGTTGTATGTCAATTAAGGATTGTTAAGTATTTGCATGTGGTTGATTCTAATAGGTCTTGTATAAGAGATGAATAAGCTAGAGTTGAGGGTTAGTTCATAGGCTAAGGAGCCTGGTATGATCTAGTTTTCTTCACATAGGTTACTTAACCTCATCTTGATTGTATTATTGAAGATGTAACACGTGCAGTGCAAGATTTTGCAGAAGATCAAATAAAAGAGAAGAGAAGCTAAATCTTTGTGGATGTATCACCATCAAGGGGTGAACCATGGTAAAACTTGTGTTTTGTGTGATTTTTATTGAATTTTTACTTCCTGTTAATGGTCAGCTTATGAATGAATGATTAACCTAGATGTATCAACATGCATGCACACAGTTTAATATGAATGAATCTTAGAAATACTTAAATCAATAACAAGGTTAATGCATAAAGAAGAAAGAACACAACCACAGATCCCCATTCATTCCTATACTGCAAACACCTGGGTATTGCAGTCACCCATAAAAGATATCTCGGGTGAGACTATGTTGTGCATTCTGTGTGCAACGTTGCCTTCTGGTTTACCAGGAGGGCCGATAGTTTTTGAGGGATTTGTTGGAAACCTATTGAGATACGAACCTATGTCAGCCCAAGAAGTGAAATACTAAGACAACACTAGGTATTTTCATAAATTTTCAAATTTAAGAAAAAATATAACTACAATTTGGAAAATTGAAAATGAGGATGGCTCCATGGCTACTAGTTTTTCTAAATTAGCAACAACAAGGGTAAAACATTTTGACACTATTTATAAAATGGAAAGAAGAGCTTCCATACAAAAAAAAATTAAAATCTTTTCCTACTTTTTTAGCTTCATGGATGCATAAGAAAATCAAGTACATTCAAGAGAAGTTAGGAGGGAAGAATTAGCAATTGTTCTTCAAATATTTCAAAAAGATAAGAACCCAAGTCTCAATAGGCTTCTTATAGAATGTTTTTGGGGGTGTTTGGATTTCATGAAGGAAGATATTCAAAGGGTTGTAGAGGAATCCAATTAGCATTCCATTAAGTTTTACCTAAGAAAAAACTTAAGACTAATATGCATCCATCACGCAAGACCTAAAGTCATTAAAGAACATGAAATTAACCAACAATGCATAATAAATACTTAATGTAAAATACCTAAACCTATATCTTACAAAAATCCATGGTAGAGTCAATTGCACTCTAGTTCCCATATATATATATATATATCCCATGAACCAAGCTTCAACAAATCCCATAAAGCATAACATAGAAATATCCCATGAACTAGTCTTCAATAAATAGGGAGTGAAAAACATTGAGGGTCATTTTCCCAACCAAATAGTACAACCACCTTCATAGTTGTTTCCCCTGAGTAGGGATTAATCTCAATGAGGTAATGGAATTCATAGTTCACAAAAAATCTAATGAATCCAACCCAAAGGTGATCAAGAAAAAGTAATTTATGCTTACAATGTTTTAACCTAGGTGTGGTGGAGAGGCCCATGGACTTGAAACACCTCCAAATACTACAATATTATGGTGTGTAGGGGTCTTACTACCACCTTCAACTAGTGATCACAACCACACAACAATGGTTCCCCACTTCAAGCAAGGATCTTAGAACCATATTCTACTAGTGATAACAACCACACAACAATGACATACTTCTCTACAAGGATCTTACTACCACCTTCAATTGGCGATCAAAATCACACAACAATGGTGTCCTCCAATTTTTGCCCAAATAAAAATTACAAGGAGCCAAGAATACCGAGATTTAATACCTATACATGTTGTAGGAACACTCCCAATCCATTAATATATGTAGACTTAGTTGGCATAGACACAATCCTTCCCCACCCATCATTCTGATACACAAATGCATCAATCATACTTACCTCCACAAAAATTTTTGTCATGAGCCAACCAATCCCTTAATCCACGTAGACTTGGTTGGAATTGACATAATTTCTGTCCAACCCATCATCCCCATAACTCAAGTGCATCAATCATACTTAGTTATTGTTGTAACAAGAGTTGACTCTAGGCTGTAGTAGAGCCAAGCCTTAGCACATTTTGAAAAAATATAATAATGGGTGATTGATAAGTTATTGGAGGCTTCTAGAACTAGGTCTGAGAGAACTTTTCAACCATTAAAAAACAGAAATAAAGAGGCATGACCTCATCTACTAAATTAATTTTAAAACCATGAGGATGGATGGAAGATAGGAGATAGACAAAACTGAAAGAAAAATCCAGGTATCCGATTCTGATAAATATGGTCTTCCTTTCAGTATAAGAATGACAATGATTTCAAATATCTGGACATAGGTCTTATATCATTGACATCAAAAGAGAGGAAAATCTATGAACAAATAAAACTTGTAAATAAGGAAAAACAATTAAGATGTAGGTCTTGTTCTACTCACACCAAAACAGAGGAAAAACTACACTTGAAAGAAACCTCTTAATTAGTCACAGCATAAGTCTCACTGAATTGTAACCATTACAAGATGAATAAATGAATGGAAAGAAGAAAAGTATCCATTTAAACTTGAGAAACAATAATATAGGAAGAAGACAAAATCTAACATAACGAAGTATAGAATATCTTTGCTTCTGTTAAGTATTATTGAAAAGACTGCATTACATATCCCAGCCTAAAAGGCTCTTGGGATGCCCCCCCCCCCTTGATAGATCTATAATCTATCTATTTATACAAAAAATGTCTCAACTGAAAAGCGTTGGACTTCCCATAATATCTGCCTAAAAATGGAATATCAACAACATGCAAATATTATTGAATTTTGACTTGATGTGCCGATGCTTAATCTGTCCCTTCGTTTTCTCTTAGATACACTCACTTTCTTTTGTTCATTTAACTGGTTACATGTGTCCATGAAGGTTGTCATAATCATGGCTTAATATATTTTCCATCTGATTTCGTTACCATTTGTCCCTTTGTATGCATTTACCGATGTAAAGAATTGTGGTTGAAGCTGTGGTGATGGTGATTGGATAGCTAGCTCCACGCGGGCTTGTTATGGGAAGGTGGTGCGTCCACTGGGAGGTGACATGTAGTAAGAGTGGGAGATGAGTGGTGAGGGGTGATGGGTTTTCTATTTTGCGAGGGCGTAAAGAAATGGTTTTGAGGTAACCCGCTTTTCGTACCGCAATGCATCTGGTGATGCCACGTAACCCCAAGAGAAAACTATTGTTTAAATTGTGGGACCACTTCTCCAAATTAAACCTCGCACAACTCTGCACCCCGTAATCTCCTTCAGTCGTTGATCTGGGAGAGATCAAGATAAGCCTCCAGATCTTCGAAAAGTAAGATAAGCGCTCAAAGTTTGAGCCAAGGTCACAACTCTCAGTCACATGTAGAGAAATATTTGTGCAATTCTTGTCCTTCAATCGAAGCAGAGGACACAAGTCAGATGATCCTCATAATCGGTGATCTCGTATTTGGAGGAAGCAAGCAGTGCTAAGTAAAGAACTCACGAAATCTCAGATTTCAGGGTTCATCTGGACCGTCGATCGAATTGGACATGTGGTAGGAGATCTTGCACTCTGAAAGGTTTGAGCTCTACACATTTTTATTCCCATTTTTGTATATTTAGCACTTCACTACCATATTTGTTCCTTTCTTCTTGTTTATCAAACTCTCGAACTAGTTTAGGATTCCGCTAGGTTCTGATGGAGCCATTAACCTGTCTGAAACAAGAGAATTCTGTAAGTTCTTCACATTGATGGAAAATAAAAAATAATTATTCAAATCATTAACTCTATCCAATCATAAACATAATTAACAATTCGATGATTCAACGTTAAGAGGTTTTGAATTCAAGAGGGAAGAAATCCCCCGAAGGTCGAATTCACAGAGCAGTTAATCTTTTATTAATTACTTTTAAGTTTTAATTAATCATGTTTTAAACGTCGAATTAGCCTTGAGGACTTCGGCGGTTCGGCGTTTGAAATTTTTGGATGTAGCATGATAGAAAACCTCCGAAGGCTGAATTCTCGGAATCATTTATTAATACTTAATCATGATTAATTAAAGCTAATTAAATGTTTTATTAACTCTTTAAAACACTTTTTACTTCGGTGATTTTTGAATTCAATCTTTGTTAAAACTCCTGAAGGGAAATCTTCCAGAGTGACGTGGCAGAGATGACGTCATTCTTGATGACGTGTCAAGAAACGATAGGTGCCACATGTCACTTGAAAACGTGTGAATCATCCAACGAAAATTTTAGAAAAAAGTGCCACGTGTCAACTCAAGAAAAGACCTTTAAATGACGCGTGTCTTATGACTCATCCATAATTCCTTTGAGAATTTATTGCGAGGAACTATCTTCAGGATTTTGGGACTTCGGATTTTTTGTTGTTTAGACTTCTTGTCATACCCGAAGCACGATGCTCCGAAGTGACCATTAGAGACTTTCTTTTAAAACTCAATCAACTTCTAAAATTTGGAGATCACTATGACCATTCGATTAAATTAGGGTAATTCATCAACGATGGATATTGTAAGCACCTTATTGAAGAACAACAAACATTGGATTTATCTTAAAAGGAAATGTTTTAAGGTTCAAAAGCTCAAAATTATGTGTGTTCCAACATAGGCTGCATCTGGGGATTGTGGCTCCCTGTGAGGCATGAAAGAACAATAGCACAAGTTCCTTTACTGGGTAAATGGCGTCATTATTGATTTTTGAAAAACATTTTCCAGTTTTATTTAAGGATTAATCATACATAGAAAAATGCACTTAACCAAATCTCAAAAACCTTCAAAACATACTTAATCATAGATCTCAAGTTAGGCTATTTAAAATTTCCCTTTCTTAAAACTGAGTTTGGATCTGTTTAATATAATCAAAACATCTTTAACCGAAATATCAGACTTCGAACAACTTCGTTCGCATCAAGGTTAAGTAGATGTAATAATTTATTTAGGGAATCCCTTATTGGTTCAGAATGTAAATATTTCCGAAAAGAGAACTAGATGTCAGAGTATGTTTTTGTAGATATGTATGACAACCATACAAATATCATAGATATTTATTCACTACTAATGAGCTTGTTCAGTACCCTGGTGAAGTATCTACCTCTCCCATTGAATTTCCTTTCACCACTTCAATTAGTACTTTTTCATTTTGCTAAGATGAGGGAAATGATTACATGAATTTCCTTTCATCATCTCTTTGGACAAATGGGGGAAATCAAATTATGAATTTCCTTTCACCATCTGTCTTATATTTTAATATTTTGAAGTGGGGGAAATCAATATGTATGTATCATACAAGGGATGATATCTGCTTAAAATTTAAAAAGAAGGTATGTCACAATTTTTTTAG
>SNQJ01S0040204.1:41715-54342 GCA_010110895.2 Picea sitchensis
CCAGGTGGAATATTCTCCCCTAAAATATAGGAGACTGGATAATGACTAATTATGACTAATAAAAAAGGAAAAACCTTAGGAAAAAGAAATCCTAGGTGTGTGTGAAGTAACTCCAACAAACATCGTCTTTGTTATGTATCCCTTACAGAATATCAAAGAGCATTAAATTTCTCTGATACCAAAATGATGACCTCTCAGCCTACCCACAGTATTGTATAATTCTCAAATTCAATTATTCCCATCTCTGGAATTTGAGTTGCACTCAAGGCTCTAAATTTGTGCATGGGCCCAATATCCTTAATAAAGTTCGGGACTAACTATGTTTTCACACTAGAACCTACGCGCTCAAAATTAGGTTCTCTCTTCTACATGACCGAGTGCTAAAAATTCTAGTTTATATTCTTAATCACTTCTCATATGGGTCTTATTGCATATTTCCTTGACCATGCCCACATGATTCATCGCTTCGGAACTTGTCTCCTCATGGACCATACAATTTTTACCACCTTTAATTCTTATCCATTGATCATCACTGAAAGGATGATCTAGTTCACATCTCATATAGATGTTCCTTTAATCCTCATCATAGAATACTTTCCTAATGGATGCCCCTAATTAATCCTCATAATGGATTAAGATGCAGACAAAATTTGGCTAGCGATCAATCTTGATCCTTAGTTCCTCTCTGCAATGGATTGTCCTGATTTTTCGTCGGAGTGTTATTTTCGGAGGGTCTCCTTGCACATCGACCAAATCATCCAAAAATGTAGACTCTGATAGCCCGTGTCTCTTCTTTTAGTTTCGAACATCCAAACAACCTCCACAGTTGATCTGTCATAATATCTATGGTCCCAATTCATCACCCTTTACTCTGTTGCACTAAGTATTCATTGGTCAAACCACACATGTCTGCCATGTGTCACTTGTTCACTCATCCATGTCACTGTCATGTGTCCACTTTTCATTCGCTAATTCTATGCATGGATCTTTATCAACTGACATGTATCCTCATTTGAGTTGTTGATATATTCCACTATGAATAAATATCAATCATCTATTGGGCTTGTCCCTTGCCTCGGGCTCTTAAATACAACCATAGGCATCGATTTAATCTTTCCTTCTATCAGGTTTGAACCGTCGATATGACCTTCTCTTTGTCAGAGTATCTTTCAATATTTGACTCCAAAATACTTACTTTGAATCTCCTTAAACCATCCCTTTGGATTCCAAGCTCTTGACCATCCTTTTCCACCGATCTATTTCACGTTGCTCGATATACACCATCGATCAGACTTCACCTATCATAGTTCCCTTCCACTTTACTCTCCAATATTTAGACTCTGAAGGACCCTTTCACTATCACATGATTCTCCTCCAGTCTTTGATCTATGGTTAGAGCTCAATCAACGATTGAATAAACACTTGAGATAAATTCATACCTTTCAGTTGGATCTGACGACTCTTCTCTTCATTGACTTATGATATGACGGTCATGATGAATCTCATTAGATATCAAATGGTTCATATTTATCAATCACTTGCAAAGGGTTTCTTCCTCTTTTTACGCCCGATTTCACACTGAGTTGGATCTTAACCTTGTTCCTTCTCGATCTCGATCTGATCAAAGGATCATTGTTGATCCTGTCATGATCAACAATGTATCATGATTCTTTATGGGATTATTCCGCTGGCTACCTACACATACGATTCAAGAAGAGGATTCTTCTTGTTCAAATACTTACGTTTGGAACATTTAGTCATGTAGATATTTAACAAACATAATCCACACAATGGTTTCTAACTTACCGACTCCCTATAACACTCGAAACATAGTGATATCATTCATAAATCATAGAAGACTATACATGCAAGTTACATAAGGCCTCTTAATGGCCCTTTCACATCTCCCACTCTTTCGCTTGATTCTCTATTCAATTGGCTACCTCTCATGCTCAAAATATTACATTTTTAATACAAGTTTCCTAAACCTAAATCTTTTCAGACCATAATAGTCATTCACCAAATTAGTCTCCAAGATATCTTAAGACCCACAAAATCCTCATGAGATATATAATTAGTGTAAGATCTCTCTAAACCCTCACAGCTCTCAACCAACTCTCACAACTCTCGAGATCTGCTTTAACAAGGCATATTCAATTACATATTAAATGAATTTCAACTCAACAACTCTTATCCCATGCAATTATTCTAGAATTAAATAAAACATCGGAAAACAGAATAATCCAAAGACCCCCTAGGTCTAATCAAATGTGTTTTGATTATGAAGGTAGGATTCTCCTGCATTAGTAATGCATAGTTGCAAGTCATCTCACTCTATCCTTTCAATTAGTTATCTTACATATTATGTCACTATCATCAACATGTTGAGATCATAATTATCATTATCCCTAAACCACCCCGCGTACATAATATATTAACAATAAACAAGCACAATATATAAACATACACAATATATTAACTAACACACTATAGAAGCAACATATTAACAATACATAGACACCATATTAGAAATATGTAAACAATATAAACATTATATTAATAATATAAACAAACTATACAAACCATACAAACACACTATATAAACAATATTAACTATAGTAATGAAAATACAATATTAAACACAAAGAACCCAACGATATTAAACAAATAATGAACAATGCATATAACATAGTAATGAGATAAATGCATCAACACAGTAATATTAACATATATGCAATAATAAAATACATGAATGTAATAAATATTAATAACTAAATATATCGACTTGAGTAGGCGTAATAGTTAAGAACATGTGTTTCCTTCTTGGAGGTAAAAGGTTCAAATACAAAGGGAGGTATGGCATGTACACCTATGTAAACTTTATAAGTCAAATCACTACAACAAACAAGGAGGTCTCATACACCAATTTGGTGATATATATATCACCTTTGGATTTGAACCCGTGACCTCTTTAGAGGAATCATATGTTCTTAACCATTAGGCCCACTCAATATAATATATATATACATATATTTTATTAACATATTAACACAATAACATTATAATACCATAACAACATAATATAGAGCATAACATAACCCAAGAAGACAACACAATAACACAACAATTTTTTGTCGAATGCCCTTAGGCATCTCTTTAAATATCTTGGAATGACTATCAATAAAATTTTGGAGATCCACATGAGTAGAGGGTCTAAATGTTTGAACATCTAGTGAGAACAATTGTGAAATTACACCATGGTGTCACTTTTTTAGTAATTTCGTCATGTTGTTAGAGCTTATCACTTTAGAAGGTTTCCCTTGGATACCTTTGAGTTCAATTTCCTTTCCTTCCAAGGAAAATCTCATGAATCGTTCCTGAAAATAAGAACCACTAGACATATGTGAGTATATTGTTCATAGTACCCATAGTGCTAATGATTCATTTGAAATTTATTCATCTGATCTTGTATCAAAAGAGAAAACACTACATCAACTCAAATTCCCATTGATTGTAGGGTTGATGTATTCCTCCCATTGTCATGATGTCAAATTTTGTAGTTAATCAACCACATTGTTGGATATGTCTTCCTCTACAATATCCATAAACCTTTCTCCCTACATGGATTCCATAGGCTAGATGATGTCTCTACCCTCAAATTGAAAATGCATTTGGTGTTTTACTCTTTACAAAACAATGTAATACAGGGATCCTTATCATCCACTATCTTGATGAATTCAAATACACATAAGTATCTATCATACCCAATTCAAATTAGACCCCTTCCAGTAGAGCAATAAAGAGATCCTCAACTGGTTCTCCAAGCATAATTGAATGGTTTATTAAACCATCTTTGATTGTCCCATTAACAATATCTCTTTGGTAGGATATTCATGGTATATCCTAGGAATATAATTACATCTTGCACCTCATGATGCCATGCTATTCACTTTGATAGTTTCAATCCCACTCCTTCACCCATGTGAGCATCAGCTAATGAAATGAGTGTTATGTGGACTATTCAATATCATGACAAATTTGATCATTATGACTAATTATCATGATACATAGGTCCTTCTTAATGACTTACTCTAGGCAAATAATCCCAAAAATGATATCTCATATGTTGGACTATGAAATCCTCACAATTCCTTCCATTTTCCTTACTCAGTGTATAGTTCCTTCATAGACATTTGTTGAGGTACCTAAATATTCTACTAATAAAGTAAACAATATCATGTAGGTTCTCTCATCATGCAGAATTCTCAAAAAGGTTTACAACCAAACCTTAACCTCATTATCTATGGAAAGTGGATTCAAGAATCTTTCTCAATTCTATGATATGCTCTTGAGCTTTGTAGTTGATATGGTGTTGATGATCTAAATATTTGGTTCTCATGAATTCCCATATCACATGAATAAGATGCTTCAAGTATCCCTTTTTCTCAATCACATCCAAATTTAAGGAATGAAGAGAGGATTTCATTATATTCCCTAGTATTAATGTATCTAGGTATACTATAGTCTCAACTCCTCATGTGGAAATGTTCAATATTGTACCATTTTCTTTTGTAGTAGCAAGTCTGAGGGATTATGGACAAAAAATTACAATATTAACTCTACAATGCCTCCTATATTAGGCCTCCCACTTGTCAATCAATTATGGACAATGTTTGATGTTATATGTCCCATCATTTGATAGTGGTTGTACCATTCTTGTTGTGGTTGTATGAAACTTCTTTTTGTTTCCAACTTCATTACATTTGAATCATCACACATGAGGTTTATTCTCATCGAGCATACCTCCCCCCCTTGACCCCCCTAATTCTCATGTTCTTAGTCCATTCCATGAATCCTTACCACATAATAATTCACCATGAATATGTTCTTCTCAAACCTCTCTTCCAATGCTTGCATTAATCTACAATCCTTAGTGCAGTGTGTATTGATCCTACATAAGTTAGAGTATAAGAAAATTGTAGAATACATATTTTTGTAGCAATGGATAATGTTATCAATGTTGAACCAACTTATTTTATAGCTTATGTATTTCCACCATGGTATTCCTAGTGAAAGGATCCATCATAATGGAAGTCTACTATTGTACCATAAGGAAGTCATTACATAGATGAATGCCCATCTTGGATATAGTACACAATACACTCTCTCTCCATTCTTCTTTCTTGTTGCCAATTATTGAATATGTTTCTAAAAGGAAGTTATTTGGTCCTAGAATTGCACCATCCAAGGGGAAATTCTTAGGATTGTAACATTGTCTAGCCCTCTAATCAACTCAAGGAACATTTCAAATTTTAGTACTGCCTCCTATTAAGTTCTCAAGTGATGTTTTGGTAAGGGTTTGTAAAAGAGGTAACACTCTTCCAATCAACGATTGCTTATGTTGCATATCCTAAATGGTGTAAACAAGATGATTCATGAGGACATGGAACATTTTATCATACTCCCACACTAATTGGCCAACCCTTTTCTTAATATCCTTTAACTTATAAATACTATTTTCCTTAGAATTTGTATCTTTAAACTCCTGGACAAAAGTTCTAATTCAGTTGATCCAAAGTCTACTCATGACTCGTGGAAGTACTTTTCTTGCACCTAATATACCATTCTAACACTCTTCCATGCATATTGGTTTGGAATCTACCATCCTAACAACATTATTAGTTCCTTGTGCAATCCAAATAACATTGCAGAATAAGTAGTGTTTCTCTATGTGTTCTTCTCCACGACCATTGAATAAAGGCAACTGCAACATTGAATTTGCAGGTGGATTCTCCATCCTCATAGTTTTCAGTCCTATAACCAACAAAAATCCTAGAGGACTAGGTTATGCAACCAAGTTTTGAATTCCAAATGTGACCTTGACACTACTCGACACAACTATTGACAAAGTCACACTAGTAGAATTTGGAAAATAAATGACTACGTGGCAAATTGTTTTGTCACAACAACTAAATATGACTAAATTCTACTAATTTTTTGTAACATAGCTATAAATGACTAAAATAAATGACTAATTTGATTGTCGAGGAAAAAACACAACTAAATAATTAGTCACACAAATAAAAATGGCTAAATAAATGACTATTACTCCTATAGACTAACATTTGGTAATTTGGACATTAATATATATAATTTCTTGTTATATACCTTATGGTTTCTATTAAGGTCTCATTATATTAGACCATTGGTAATCTATTCTTCAAAAACAAGAAGGGGAATATAACATATAATCTAGAGTGAAATCTACAACATCTATCCGGCTTGATCCATGGAATTCCTAAGCAATGAAATTATCCTGATGATCCAAGAGGATCTAGGAACACTCATAGAGGTCCAAGAGGATCCAGAACGCTCACAGAGGTCAAGAAGGATTCATAGATTCTCAAAATTCAATCATGCCAAATGCTCTCCAAAACACCATCAATGCATAGAGCTCAGTGATATCTTTGCAACGATGCAAAAATCGCCTCAAATGAAGTTCATATGAAAAAGTTATGGTGGGTCAAAGTTCAAATCAAACCAGGGAAAAGGGGGAAAAAGTAAAAGGGTCAAGGTGACACGTGTCACCACTACAAGGGTGACATGTGGAATGATCGTGCAGGCCATACAATGCTGACGTAGGTGACCTCATATAGTGACATGTGGTAGGAAGGTGACATGACACAACCATACACTGACTGGGAAAATCGCATAGGTTATGTGGAAAAATCACAAGTTGACAAGTGGAAATGATAGTCCAATGAGATGCCACCATGTGGTAACCTCTCGTTGTCCAATTATGGTTTATATATATCAAAATTATATGGGAGTCAACGGGGGTCAAACCCACGAACTCCCATAAGCCTTACACAAGCCTCCACTACCAATACACCACACACATGAGACTTAACCTTATATGGCATCACTTGGATTTAAGTTTGACAAAAATTTTGAATGGCGAAAAAAGGGCCGAAGGAATAATCCCTCAACCCATGCCATATTCTTTGTAATATAACTATGTGCCAAGATTCACATAGGGAATTAAACTATATGCCACTGCATTTGTCAACAACCATACTATATATATGTTGGAAGCAGGCTGAATTAGAAAGAAAGGTTATTTTGGGAAGAAATGCATGCTAGAGGAAAGTGACAACTGGAAGGAAAAGAAGCACGCACACATGCATGAAATACCTAACGAAGCCAAGGTTAGGGTTTTTGTAATGCATTGTAATGGATGATGAGCCAGAAACATATATATAGAGATGCTTAGAAGATGTTTAGGGGATGATTTTTGAGGAGATACTTTTCAAAGGAGAATTTTTTTTGTTTAGGATAAGCATCAATAACACTACTATAATCCGATACCTTTTTGTAAGTTGTTCAACTGTAGGGGGGTTAGGAGGGTAGATATTGAGGGTTATATCACATGCTGAGGAGCTTGGTGTGATCTAGTCCACCTCATAATAGATATCAGCCCAACTGAGAACAAGTTGTAAATTGCACGATGCTCTAGTTTTGGAACTACCATAATATAAGAGCTGAGAGCCAGATCTTTGTGGGCGTAGCCCAAGAGGGGGTGAACCATGGTAAAACCTGTGTTATGTGATTCTATGCTTATGTCTCTTTTATTATCTATGAATATATGTTAGAATGATGTATGAATGAATTAATGAATGAGAATGCCAGTATATTGTGTTACTAAGTAAATAAAACTCTCAGTGTGTAGCTAACATATTAACATTTATTCTTGGATTGTGAACACTTGAGTATTGCATTCACCCATTAAGACTATCTTGTGTGAGACTGTGAAATGCAATTTGTGCGTTGCGCTACCTTCTGGGTTACTAGGAGGGCCGATAGTTTTAGAGGCTTTGTTGGATCCCTAGTAGACCTTGAACTGGGTTAATCATGTTAAAGGTATAACTTAGAAAACCAACTAACAAATGGTTTCATTTCCAGTTGGAACAACATAAGATTGAGTAGACGGGATCTGTTGAAGATCTGTTAAAACAAATGTAATATCTGTGAAAGGCAGGTCAAAAGAATAATGAATCGGAAGAAAAGAAGGTGATAAGAATGCGCCGCTAGAAGGGGATGTTGAGACCGTGAAATCCCATAAAAGCAGAGATTGAAAGCTGGTTGAAGACAAAGGAGCTAGAGTTTGTGCATAAACATAACAAAAACCCTAGAGTAACACCGCACAAATATCTTGAGAAGTATGTGTTTACTGATCTGGATGAAGTCTTTTTTTGCGATTTTCCACAGTTACTATAGGAATGGATATTGATGTTTAAGGATAACCACGTAGAAAATCAGACCCGACAGTTAGACTTGACCTCAGTTCATATCGTGCAGCTACAATAGGTGAATAACAACTTCATCCGCACAGTAGATTTTTGGCTCGAGAATATTGTAGCAGGATTTATAACAAAATTTGCAGTAGATATCGCGAAGTCATACAATGCAGCAGAGAAAGAGTTTCTACGAGGACCTCGAGGAAGGTATATTAGATTGTTGTATACTTCTATTAAGATATTTCTCTATAACAAAGGTGTAATGACAATGGAATTATACAGCTAAACTTCCCTGCATGCATGGGGGAAGCGGGGAAGCACTGACATAAAAAGGAGACATGGAAGGAGAAAAGGATAAAGGAAATAAGGAGGAATCCTTGGACCCAATCATGATGGATGATGACTAGATCAAGCAGATCATGGTGATAGATGGAAATATGCGTAGTGGAGGACCCTACCAATACAAGGTGAATACCAAGAAGAGAGCAGTAGCTGCAAGGGAAGGCTTGGCAAGTGATGAAGAGGAGGTAGAGGATCCTCGGGTTGTGGAGAAGATTGAGGAAATCCTATGTGCAACATATGAGAGGAAGACGAGAGGTCCAAGAGAGGGAATAGAAGGCAACAATCCTATCCATATTAATGTCAGTGTGGAACCCATAAACCCATGTGTGACTAACACACCAAAAAGAACACCACCATTTAGGAAACCAAATTTCGGGAGAAGGAACACAAAATGAAGTACATATACACAAGGAACGACAACTGGGGGAGCTAGTTCAGGAAGCATTAGTCAAGTATATACACCGCGCAGAGGTACTAGCTCAGCATTTAGGATGGTCAGACACGATCCCACCATCAAGTTACCAGAATTCAATGGAGAAGCGTCGGAGGACGCGAAGAAGCACCTGTTTATATGTGAAAATATCTGGGAAGAAAAATAGATCACAAACGAGGACACCAAAATTGCACAAATAGTGATTACACTAATAGATCGTGCACTGGATTAGTATATGAGTTTAGCCACAAACAATTCGCCAGGGACAACAAGAACAATTGCAGATATGAAGAAGCTGCTGATAAATGAGTTTCAAAAGCCAAGTTCAGAGGACCAATACATGAACGAGATGATATAAATTAGACAGAAACTAGGAGAGTTCGTATGGGAGGTCGACCAGAGATTCAAGTGATTGAAAGGAAAGTTTAAATATCTCATGACAGACATGCAACATAGGCACCTGTTTGTCAATTCACTATTTCCACAATTGAAATATCCACTGCGACAACAAAAGTTTCAGACACAAGTAGAGGCTCTGCAGGAAATCCTATAGTTAGAAGAAAACCAATATCAGAAGACCGATCCAGCCATCAAAGAGCTAAAGGAGGATCTGAAAAACTTAATGTTCCAACTGAACCAGAACAAAAGTAAGGGAAAATGCGAATCTGTTTGGTGCACCACGTGTAGGAAAAAAGGATACCATAAGAACAAATGTCCAACATTCATGCAGTACATGGAATCAGGAATACCAAATCCACTACCAACAGGAGGACTATGGTGTGGAATTTGTAAGAAACAAGGCCACGATCCATATCACTTCCCAATGATGCATAAGTACCAGATAGTCCCAAAGAGCTCATATTGCAACTTTTGCAAGTCAGTAGGCCATGATGACAAAGATTGTAGAACCATGGAGTTGATGAGAGAAAGGGCATCAGATGCATATAGGGTGCAGGCATAAATGATGACTGGCAAATCCACACCTCAGTTTAACCAGGTACCAGCCCCATACAACACTATGCAACAACAATATAATACCGCGCAACAACCTTATAACGCAACACAACCCCACTACAATATCGCGTAGTATAAGCAGGTGCCACAGTATAATGCACTGCAAGGGGATTGAGCTAGGTACAGAGGCAGAGGATGAGCAAGAGGAGGCTTTGGACGAGGAAGGGGTCTAGTAGTGTGTCACAATTGTCAACAACCAGGACATTATGCAAGAGAATGTCCACTTCCACTAGAAAATTGTATGTATTGTCATGCATTGGATCATGACATGGAAGAATGTATGACATTATTGGGAAAGATCCAATAAAAGAGGAATTAGAAAAACCAAAATGTTCAATGGATTTCATCAGAAGCAAGGGATGAAGGACGAAAAATAAACATAGTTACATGGAGAGGAGATAAAATAGGAAACGATGTAGTACAACAAGCGTCAGAACAACACCAATGGGTAAAGAAGAATGTCGAACCAAGGAAGAAGTTCGATGCGCAAAATGAGAAGGAGATATTTAAGCAAGTGAGAAAAGAATTTCTGAAGCCTAACATTGCATCGAATTCAATCACACAGTAGAAGAAGGAAGTACCAGAGTACGAGATGCCTCCATCGTTGGATCATACCAATGAAATGCAGCCCATGCGACAAGTAATTACAATCAAAACTTTTTTGCAATCATGTGTAAATTACTAAATGATCCACCCTCTGTCAAAGTATTACAAAATATGCTAGAAAGATGTAGCGTAGAGATAGAAGGAAAGTTAGAACAAAAGAAAGTCAATCACCTACATACAAGGAGAAGAACAAGTAGGGAGTTCAGGCTTAACGCCAACATTGGAGATTTCAACATGGGGGATATTATACTGGATTTAGGATCCGAAGTCAATGTATTATGAAAGAAGACATGGAAATGTATGGAAGAGCCCACATTAGGATATTCACCCGTTCATCTGAAATTGGCAAATCAACACAGAGTTCTACTAATAGGGAGACGAAAAGGAGTGAAAGTAGACCTGGATGAAGTGTGCACTAAAGCATACCTCGAAGTAATAGAGATAGTGGACGACACAACACCTTACCCAACATTGCTTGGCTTGGATTGGGAATTTTACAACCAGGCCATAATCAACTTAAAAACATGAAAGATGGCATTTGAGTTAGGAGAATACAAGGTCATTGCGCCATTAAACCCATCAGAAGAGGAAAGGTTCGTAGAGCCTACTTGCTTAGACTTGGAGGAAATTAAATAGTTGTACAGAACAACTGCGTGAGATGAGGATTACGTAAACCCAACTACAAATGAGATACTCAGTTGGAGGAGAATCACCTCATGTGTGACAGACTCAAATATGGGTTTAGAAAACTGGCAACAGAGGTTGCACAAAGTTTCCACAATAAGATGCGTGAGAATAGACCGCATCGTAAGATGGGTAGGTATGGAGATAAGGGAACCACCCAACTTCCATGTGGTAAATGATCTATAAGAATTCTTGAAACTTTATGAAGACGAAGTGTTAGAAAATCATATACTCTTAGCACTAGATATAGCACTCAAGGCCACACCTGCAAGATGGTGGGGCGCACACAAAGAAACAACCAAGGATTGGTACCAATGTAAGTGATTACTGCGCATCAGGTTTGGTATAGAACAAAGAAGCAACCAACAACAAAAATATAATGTACAGGGGGAACCAGCGGAACATTTGGAGAAGTGCAGAGTGCTGTGGAAAATGAAACCCCTAGAGGAATGGCCTCATGATTTTGTACACACATTAGAGGGAATCCCAACAAACTAGTATACAGAACAAGAACTGCGCAGAGGAACTACGAGTTGGACACTAATACAAGAGAACTTTATAGTCACCTTCTCATTTGAGCATGAGAACCCCAACATAGATGCAACACTTAAACAAATAAGAGGATTGATATTCATTAAAGAAACAAAAGTCGAACTCATAACAGAAGAACAACAACAGAACCGACAGACAGTGAAAGAACTGTTGTCATGCTACCATGTGAAGGAAAAAGTACCAGATGAATACGATCCACGTGACATTCAGATTGAGGAAGTTGAAGGTGAAAGAGAAGTGGAAGGTCCACCTCTAGAGTCAGAAGTAATTGATGTGCCAATACAAAGTAGATCCTCATTCCACTGGAACTTCGTATCTTTCCTTAGAAATTGCTAAGGAAAGTTACAAAGTTCCAGATGAGGATTGTCAAAATAGTCTGGTTACACTGAAACAAAATATGGTAAAAACACCAATACTGGTATTCCTATATTGGGAGAAGACATTTCACGTACATGTAGATGCATCAGCCATATCACATGGAGCTATTCTGGCATAGCTAGGAGCAAGATAATTGGATCACCCTATAGCATTTGCTAGTAGAAAACTGTCAGAATCAAAGCAGAAAGAAAAAACTACAGAGAGGGAAGGCCTAGCTATGGTTTACGCACTTCAAAAGTTCAAAAATTACCTACTGGAGAAACACTTTAAGATGTTCACAGATCATTCAACGTTGAAATACCTAGTCAACAAGCTAGTGTT
>SNQJ01S0040204.1:54434-86049 GCA_010110895.2 Picea sitchensis
AGGAATTTTATTTTGAGGTAATAATTAAACTAGGGAAGCTGAACATAGGACCTAATCACCTATCAAGGATCACAAATGGGGAGGAACCTACAAACCTAGAAGATAATTTTCCGGATGCACAGTTATTTTCAGTTCAGATCGCTAACTAATACATCGTAGACATTATCCAATACTTGAATACAAGGACTACACCACTGGAATATAGCACCGCACAAAATAAAAACATGGTAGTCTGGGATGCATATTATCAGCTGATTGTAGGACATGTATACAAAATGGGCACAGATAACATCTTGAGAAGAGTTGTGCTAGAACATGAAAGGCCAAGGATCTTAGCAGAAGCCCACAAGGGGATAGTAGGAGGACATTACGCAGGAAAATATACAATGTAGAAGGTATTGCACGTAGGAATATGGTGGCCGACCATTTACAGAGACTCAAAAGAGTATAGTCAGAAATGTAATGTATGTCATAGGGTTGGTAAACCAAATAGAAGGGACGAAATGCCTCTACGACCACATATAAATTTGCAGGTATTTGAAAAATCGGAAATAGACTTTGTGGGAGCAATTAACCCACCAACAAAGAGGACAGGAGCAAGGTACATCATCACCATGACAGAATAACTGACAAGATGGGAAAAAGCAGCACCAATCAAAGATTGCAGCGCAGTGACAACATCATACTTCATGTTTGAGCAAGTGATCAATAGATTTGGTTGCCCAAGGATTTTGATGAGTGACCAAGGCACTCACTTCATTAATATTACTATTAATGATATGATTGAGGAATTCGAAGTTCATCATCAAAAGAGTACACCATATCACCCACAAGAAAATGGAACAGTGGAAGCCTTTAACAAGATCCTTGAAAACACACTAACGAATATCTGTAACGTTAATAGGGATGATCGGGACCTAAAGATACCAGCCGTATTGTGGGCATACAGGACCACATGCAAGAAGTTGAGAGGAAATACACCATTCAGATTGGTATATGGACAAGAAGCAGTGGTGCTATTAGAATTTTTGGTACCTAGTCTACGCGTAGCAGCAACCACGAACATGACAGAACAAGGCACAATACAACATAGGCTGAATCAACTGATGATGATGGAGGAAGATAGGATCCTAGCAGGGTTCCACCAAGAAGTTCAGAAAGAAAGGAACAAATCTTGGCATGACAAACATATCAAGAGGAAAAATTTCAAGGAAGGAGACTTAGTGTTGATGTATGACAGTAAGTCCCTTCAACATCCAGGAAAACTCAGAATGAACTGGTTAGGACCATATGAAGTGAAAGATGTCACAGATGGGGCAAATGTACAGTTGAAGGATTTAGGAAGAACAAAACTCAGAGGGATGATCAATGGGAGCTGATTGAATATGTACAAGGACAGTTTAACACCCACGACTTGAAAGTCACCGCGAAAAAAAAAAAAAAAAAGAAAAAAGAAAAATATATAGTGCATGAAATCAAAAGGTAACAACAGAGGCATAGTGCATTGAAAATAGAAAGGAAACACATGCTCGACAATGCTATCCCGATGGAGACAAGGCCAATGGTCACTAAAAAGTGGAAACACACAGGAAAGGTGGATATGACAAAAAGGAGAACTCACTGACGGCGGCTATCGAAATTGAATGCGAGAAACGACTGATGGGATGTCGCATTAATCACTCCCACTGACAACGGGAAGGGAAATCAATGGATATTATGAAGGAACCAGTGGTTCAATTAAATCACGATCGCGGTAACGTCTCAAACAAGATTCACATGACATTGATACAAAGCAAGGATGCAGGAGTGGAAGGGTTATTGTGAAATCAGGAATGGCACAGAGCGATAAAGCATACGCAGTAGAGAGTGAAGGTTGCAGAGGTTGCAGAGGCCACTGAGCTTGGCAGATGACATCTTTACCACCATGGCACCACCCAAACATGGAGAACCGAGCCAGACTTTCAAACGACCATGAGGTAGTACCAGAGCATAATAGCAACCACAAGGAAGCGAACAACAACCATCTAAGCCACCAGAAGTCGTCAATGTGGACAAAATCCTATCGCCGGATACAACACCATGAAGCCCCACACCCATTGTGGAGGAAAACCAAAAAATATAACCAACATGCATGGATATTGAGATGTCAGAAGAAGGATAGGGCCAACCACCTAAGGATGCAAGAAACCTAGGCACCCAGAAAATCTTGAAGAAGCCCCAAGATTCAATGGGACGGCTCCAACCCAAGAAGAAACAACCGCGTCGGAAGGATCACAGACAACCATGTCAGAACAAACATAGGAGAGAGTAATGGAATATGTCACTGGCCGAACAGAGGGGTATGCCAAATAACAAACAATAGAGGCTAGAACCTCGAGCCAACCACCACAACAAAAGGACAAACATTCTGGAAGGACTACATGTACCAACGAATTTGTTAGGCCACGTAGAGAAATTGAGGTAGTCAGACCATGATGTCATGGATGCGGACAAGTTCCTAGTGTTCACCAAGAAAGTATACCTACAAACTATAGGTATAGGACCCTTTGGTGAACCAATTAATCAACCATTCCAGTGAGCAGCAGGACTAGCCAAAAATGGGATTCTAGGCCTTTTGGACCTACCGCACTTTGGGAGGGGCCAGTACGCAAACAACTGTGTCAAGTAGATGATGGCAGTTACACATGGAGGATATTTTTGGTTGGACCATCTTGTCTCCATTGACGTAGAGCTCATCGCAGACATCACAGGGCTGCCATCATGGGGTGAGGATCTCGGGCAGTTCCTTGAGGACAAAACCAAAGAGAAATCATTGGCTGAGGAAATGAAGAAGAAATATGGCACCGAAAGGAGGTCATGTTGAATCATCATAAAGCGTATTAGTTACCCCGCGACAAGAATGGCCACAAAAATTATGGTATGCAAGCTTCTCAGGAAATGTCGCAAAGAGGAAGTCCCAGCTGGGGTTGTCACAGCTGCAGCATAGTGTGCCAAGGGCACCACTCTCAAATAGGCCCCTTATTTGTTGAATCTGTTCCTAGACGAGTGTAAGGATGCACAGGATTTAGGGACATAATTTCATTATTCATGGCTATTCATCCTGATAGCCATGATTGGATGGAAGGAGCCGAGGTATTCATTTTTTTCCACTAGACCCAAACCCTGTCATGGAGCGTGATACTTATTGCTCAGAGCTGCTTCGAACTCCAAAAATAAGAATGATAATGCAACTATATTCGAAGGCTATCTCACCGACATACAGGACAACATCGCCAACACTTGGAGGATAACATCGAAAGAAATCACACAGTATCCAGGCATAACCAACTTCAAATCCACTTTACATGCGATGCGGATCCATACGTGGAAAGACCCTGACAATCAATGGCTGCAACTGCATTTTTGCATCGCAAAGGTAGACATAGATATGGCCATTAAGGATTGGGAATATCAGTGGAGGATTCCAGTCCTCATTCGGGAAATACTCGCAGAGATAGAAGAGGAGGAGGTAAGGCAGGAACACACATATCCTAAGGACCTAAGGCAGGAAAACACACATGTTGAGGAGATAACATTGCCCAAGAAACCAAGGACAGGTCAGAAAAAGGAACAACAAAAGAAAGGGGGGACATCCAAGAAAGGCATCCAGACGGGAAAGAAGAACAACACGCAAGCATCACAGGTGCAACAGAAACAGCCTGAGGCAGCACAGGGAACTACATCAAGTGATACTCCACAAGAGCAAGGCTAGACTAAGAGTCCAGTCCTTTAGATGGGGAGTGCGCGCAAGAAGGTTAAGGCAAACCAAAAACCTCCAGAATACACGATCATTGATGATGATGTGGACATGGTGGCCCAAATGATCCAGGACCGCACAGTCGACTATTTTGAGAATGTTGCATGCCAAAGGGACAAAATTGGGGAAGAACTGGCACACATGGAACAACTCCTCAGGTAGTTTGGAGAAGTGAAGGAATCCGAAAGTAGCATAGGGATGGTCCCATAAACATCTCAAACAGGAGGGGAAACTGGATCAAGCGAGCAAGATAGGATCTAGAAAAAAACACAGTCGAGCTCAAAATTTCACGTCACACCCAACATGCTGCGCATGGACGAAATTGTGGGGAAAACACCCCTCAAGGACTTGGCTCAATTATAGTTTTTATTGACGCAAATACCAACCAATGCCTTGTATAAACTACATGTCAGCGTTACACAAGAGGTACAGTCTCACGCATGCACAGATGCAGTGGAATTGGAGAAGGTAAAGGATAATCCGGACGAACTGGAATTGGTCTTCGAACAGGCTAAGATTGAGACCAAGGATGAGAAGGACCAAACAAATAGCCTATAGCATAAATGGGTTGTAGTCTATGAGAAAATCCCAAATAATGCACAGATGACCAAACTCATGGTGATAGAGAAGATTGATCATATTGTTCAAACAATCAATCAATACCAACAGGATATCGAGCACCTCCGGGAGTATCTCACACCCACCACTCCACCAGAAGTAAGGGAGAAAAGGAGGAAGGAGGAAACAATGCAGATAAAGGAGATAGAGTGACAAGTGCATGCAACAATTGACTTTGTTGACAAAGCAACACAACTTTAGACAAAGATGGAAGAGGATCAGCAGCTCTAGCAATGGGACCAGGAAGGAGAAAGGATAAGTGAAGCTATCTAGGACCTTAAGTAGAGGCAGAAGACAATGTCAATCACAGAGCACGTCAAAGGAGTGCAGGACATGAAGAAACTATAGGAAGAACTTATAACTACACAAACACAGAAAAAGGAGTGCCAGGCTCAAATGGAACTGCTCCAAGAGTGAGCAGCGGAGGTTATTTCACAGGCGGAGGAAGCCAAAACAAATATGGCACAAAACTAGGCAGAGTGTACAAGAATGCTTAGCGATGACATTGCAATGCAGACATTGGAAGCACTCAAGGAGAATATCGTGAAGGCCCAAACGCAAGCAATGGAGCTCACAAATAAGTTCCAAGAAATTACAAGAGATATCGACGGAGCACATAGGGGTTAGGTGGCTCGGGACGAGCCACATTTCAATGTTGGGGGCTTGTTGGAAGCAGGCCAAATTAGAAAGAAAGACTATTTTGGGAAGAAAGGCATGCTAGAGAAAAGCGACAGCTGGAAGGAAAAGCAGCACGAGCGCATGCATGGAAGACCTAATGACGTTAGGGTTAGGTTTTTTGTAATACATTGTAATGGCTGATGAGCCATAAACACATATATATAGATATGCTTAAGAGATGCTTCGGGGATTCTTTTTGAGGAGATACTTTTCAAAAGAGAGAATGTTTTGTTGAGGAGAAGCATCAGTAACACTACTGTAATCCGATACCTTTTTATAAGTTGTTGAGCTGTAGGAGGGTCAGGAGGGTAGATCTTGAGGGTTAGATCACAGGCTGGAGTGCCTGGTGTGATCTAGTCCACCTCATAATAGATCTTTACCCGACTGACAGTGAGTTGTAAGGCGCACGACATTGTATTTTTGGAACTACCATAATAGAAGAGCTGAGAGATAGATCTTTGTGGACGTAGCCCAGGAGGGGGTGAACCACGGTAAAACCTGTGTTATGTTATTGAATGCTTGTGTCTCTTTTATTGTCTATCAATAGATGTTAGAATGATGTATGAATGAATTAATGAAGGAGAATTACAATACATTGTGTTACTAAGTAAATATAACTCTCAACGCGCAGCAAACAGATCCCCATTCATTCCTGGACTGCGAACACTTGAGTATTGCAGTCACCCATTAAGACTATATCGGGTGAGAATGCATAGTGCACTCTGTTTGTTGCACCGCCTTCTGGGTTACCAGGAGGGATGATAGCTTTAGAGGATTTTTTGGATCCCTAATAGACCTAGACCTGGGTCAATCATGTTAAAGGTATAACTCAAAAAACCAACCAACAATATAATATGGTTCAAACTATATAAATCGTCATTACAAAAAAATAATATATATAGTGTAGTCGATGGGGTTCAACCTGGTGACCCACTATACAACATTCAAACCACTTAATTGTTGCACCAAAGGTACCTCATGTTAAGGCATGCCCACGACATTGTATTTAATGCCAACCATGGAATCCAAGCGAGAATTTTGGGCCCACACCCTATTTAATGGCGTGCTACCCAAGGAAGGGATTCTCATAATTATGTAGAGTACAGTCTTGAAGTATGTGCCCAAGGGTACCTAGACTTGAATACTACATCATAATACATGCCACAGGATTTCGACATGGAATTTTAGGAAATTTATACTCATTTTTCACGATTTTTTGCAAGGAATTCAGTGGTGTACTATGTTTCTAAGTTTTAGAAACATAGAAAAATGTCATTGTAAAACACAAGCATTTTATCAATAGTAAAGAGGTCTCTATTTGAAGTGGACCCAGAGATGTATCCCAAATTGGGTGAACTCCATTATCAAACTTGTGTATGTGATTTCAATATTGTTGTTTTATTTACGCTCAGTTATTTTGCAAGTTGTTTATCAATAAAGTGTATTTGGATAGATAAGTATTTCACATGTAAATTGCAAACAATCAACCAATCATTTTTATTTTGAAGATCAGGTAGATGTTATTATGCATTAAATATTAGTAAGCATCTAAATATTTTTCGGATCAAGTTGGTATCAGAGCCATGTTTGAAAAATGTTTGCGAGTGAATGCTTATAAGGTCTAAATCGAAGCGAGGAGAAGGAAAAGTTGCAAGTTGCAATACTTATATTGGTTCAAGAAGTTTTAATCATCGAAAATAAATGACTTCACCGACAAAATTGGGTCCTTACAACTTCGAAGATGATTTCTTTGAGGATTTTAATTTAATGAAATCCATGGTGGAATAAATGTATGGGATTCAAGAGAAGGCCAAGGAGGAAGATACATCAGAGAAAGTTGAACCAATCAAAGAGGAAGGAGGAGGTAATGAAGGTGGTCCTTTGGAACCCTCATCACCATCATCCTCATCGTCATATTATTTTGAAGGAAGTAAACATTCTTCACATAAAAATAATCCCTCTACGAAGTATGATCATAATATTCCTCTATTAAAGTTGGATTTTAAGTTTGAATTGTTGATATATGATGGATAATTGAATGTCGAGAAATTGGACAATTGGATCAAGCAAATAGAAGTATACTGCAAGGTTCAAAAGATCGTGTATGACACTACAAAGATAGAATTAGTTGCTCTTCGACTAAGTGGCACAACCTTAATATGGTGGGAGAGTAAGATGCAAGTTGATCTTGTTCAAAAGGGTAAAGTAATTTCATCTTGGGATGAGTTTACCAAGGCCATAATAAAACAATTCTATCCACTAGTTTATATGCAAACAACAATGATAGAATTACAATATCTAAGGCAAGGTAAAGGTCAAAATATTCAAGCATATACACAAGAATTCAAAAAGAAGGCATTATCCTTGGGGATTTTGTTGTATACCAATGAAACTGTTCTACATTATATTGGTGGAATGCACTCATATCTTCGACATGCTATTTTAATGTTTGACCCTACTAACATTGCTAAGGTGTTAGTACAAGTTACACATCTGGAGGCTAGTAAGAGTAAGCATGCAATTGAAGACAAGAAGCCATTCAATTTCAAGAAGAAATCAAAAGTAAAATGGAAGAGTAAGAAGTCAACTACAGTAAATCAAGTTAACGGAATACCTACATGTCCCCACTATAAGAAAAAGGGACATGAGGAATCATAGTGTTGGAAGCTGCATCCAGAATTACAACCGCAAAATTTCAAGGATAAAGGGAAGCAGAAGACTGTTGCATCAACTCATTAGGATATAGGATTAGATTCCAGGGATGAATCAAATATCATGGAAATGGGAAGAAAAGGTATATCAACTATCAATTCTAATTCTTCAATTAAATATTCTAAATTGGAAAGTGATATTGATCAAAAGAAGAGAAGCAAGATTTTTCATGTCATAGTTATTGTCAAGCATACAAAGGTAGATACTTTGTTTGACAGTGGATCTCAACTTAATATAATATCTAAAGAAATTGTTAAGAAGTTGGGTTTAAAGACAAAACCTCCTGAAAAATACTTATCCATTAGGATGGGTATGTGAAGATGCTAAGTTGCAAGTGACGAAACAGTGTAAGATCAGATTTGCAATTATAGATAAGTTCTTTGATGAGGTTGAGCTAGATGTTGTGCCTATTGACATTTGTGGAATTGTCTTGGGAAGTCCATATTTATTTGACATGAAATCCATATTCTATCATGAAGAGAATAAATATCATTTTTTCAAGAATAGGGTTGAATATATTGTCAGAGCTCATCATATCAAAACTAATGTTTCTTTAGTGAGCACAGGGAAAATGAAAAGACTCATGAGCGCAAGTAAATATTTTGTTCTCATGATAATGAAACGAAATGAAGAATATAAAACATATGCTTTATCAGGTTTTGATCTAGATCATAAACAGAAATTGGTCAAAACCATATCGATGATGAGTTATTTCATGAACCTACAGGGTTTCCTCCTAAGATGTAGGTTGAACATGAAATATATTTGCAGCAAGCTTCTCCTCTTCTAAATATTTGAATGTATAGGTCATCAGTAATAGAGAATGTAGAAATTAAGAAGCGGGTTTAGGAGTTTATCAATAAAGGAATCATTCAACTAAGTTCCTCTCAGTGTGGTTCCCTTATTATATTAGTTCCGAAGAAATATGGCACGTGGAGGATGTGTATTGACTTTCGAGCCCTGAAAAATATTTCGGTAAATAAACATTATCCTCTTCCCAGAATTGATGACTTATTGGATCAATTAAAGAACACTATTTATTTCACTAAGCTAGACTTGAGAAGTGGTTACCATCATATCATAATTGCAAAAGGTGACATATGGAAAATTTCTTTCAAGAAAATGAATGGGTTATTTGAATGGTAAATTATGCCATTTGGGTTATGCAATGCACCTGTGACATTCATGACGATAATGAAAAATGTGTTCATACCTTACATAGATGATTTTGTTATCATATACTTAGATGATATATTGATCTTTAGTCGAAGACGAGAATATCATATAAAGCATGTCAAGACAATCTTTGAAGTCTTGAAAAAGGAGAAGCTATATATTAAGTTATCTAAATGTGAATTTGGAAAATATTCTCTGATATATTTGGGATATATTGTAGGGAATGGTCAGCTAAATATAGATCCTGCAAAAGTGGAATTCATTGTAAATTGGCCCAAGCCAACTACTACCACAGAAGTCGAGAGCTTCTTAGGAGCATTACAGTACTAGAGGAAATTCATTGCTAATTTCTCTTACATAGCATCTCCTCTACATGCATTAACAAGTGAAAAACAAGTCTTTCAATGGGGAGGAAAGAAACATAAAGCCTTTGAGAAATTCAAGGAAAATATAAGCACCGCACTAGTTTTGGCTCTACCAGATATACAACAACCATTTGAGATTCAAAACAATGCAAGTGGATATTCCATGGGATCAATATTGATGCAACAAGGTAAACCTATATGTTATCATTCTAATACTTTTACTCAGGTTGTGATAAACTATCCAACATATGATAATGAATTGTATGCGTTGGCACAAATTATGAATAAATTAAAGCATTACTTAATGGGAAAGGAGACAATAATTCATACAGATCATTAGCCATTACAATATTTGCAGTTACAGACCAAGCTACAATAGTCACGACATTTTAGGTGGATGGGTTTCTTACAACAGTTTCATTTGGTAATCAAGTGCAATAAATGTATTCATAATAAGGCTGCAGATATGTTGTCAAGACTAGCGATTAATCCATCCACAATACTAAGGTATACTCCTTTAGCTTGTGAGAGTTATGTTTAACAATATACTAAGGATGATGATTTTAAATATGTATATGATGCATTAACTCATGGCAATCAATAGTCAGATTATCATATGCATGAGAATTTGTTATATCATCTTGGAAAACTTTGTATACCCATAGATGAAAGAATAAATGTAATTAGAGAATCTCATACATCTCTCATTTATGGTCATTTTGGGGTTTGTAAGACATAAGAAAAATTGCATAGATATTGTTATTGGCGTCGAATGCATGAAACCATTTCCAAGTATATAAAAGTGTGTGTTTTGTGTGCCACAAAAAATCCTAGAAATAGAAAGTTGGGATTAAATACACCACTTCTAGTACCTTCTCATCCATGGGAAAATATCTCCATGGATTTTGTAGTGGGTTTGTGGATGTCCAAGACAGGTCATGATTATCCATATGTCGTCATGGATAGATTCAAAAATATGTGTATTCTAATTCCATGCAAGAAACAGGTCACAACTGAATAGAAATCACAAATGTTATTTTCTAATGTATGGGTTCATTTTGGACTTCCTACATATATTATATCAGATCAAGACTCTCACCTTTTGGGAAAGTTTTGGTCTCATTTATTGGAGCTCATGGACACTATGTTAAAGAAGAGCACAAATTTTCATCCACATATAAATGGATGGACAAAGGTGGTAAACATAACAGTTTCCTTATGTACAAAATGCCTATAATCATGTCATGCATTATTCTACTCAGAAGACTCCTTTTGAAGTATGTTTGGGGTACTTTCCTAAATCACCTATAGAATTTGTTTTTGGAGAAGTAAGTAAAGTAGATGGAAAAGATGATACAGATAAAGATAAGTTGTTCATTCAGAAGATCCCACAGGTACATCAAGCAGTACAGTAACAATGGCAAAAAATACAAGCCAAATATAAGGCGAGGCATGACAAACACCGGGTTGATCATCAGTTCAAAGTTGGTGATCAAGTATGGATATATATCAACAAAGATAGAATGAAAGATGAAGTTAAAAAGCTATGACCAATCCAATATGGTCCATTCAATATATTGGAGAAGATTGGTACTAATCCCTTTCATTTAGATCTACCATCCTACATACAAATGTATTCAGTGGTAAATGTTGATAATTTGAAGCTTTATGAGCCTCCTATGCTTACAGATGAAGATGAAAGTATTCAAGTTACAAAAATTGATGATTTTTCTCTAGATTTTTAGACTAGCTTCATGAATATGTTATTCTTGACAGAAGAATCAGGACTTCACAATGAGGTGATGAGGAATATCTTTGAGTTGGTCTTAAAGGGGTAAAACCAAGTAAAGCAAAATAGATGGAGATCGAAAGGGTGACGAAAATATACCCTCACTTAGTTTTCGAATAATCAAAACTTTTGGTGGTCCAAAAGGATTCCAATGGGGAGTAATGATCAACGAGGATCTAGGAATGCTCACAGAGGTCCAGGAGGATCTAGAAAACTCACAGAGGTCTAGAAGGATTAAAAAATGCTCAAAATCAAATAATCTCAAATGCTCTCTAAAACTCCATCAATGCGTAGATCTCCATAATAGATTTTCAACGACGCAAACATTTCCTCAAACGAAGTTCATATGAAAAATTTATGGTGGGTCAAAGTTCAAGTCAAACCATGGAAAAAAGGGAAAAATCCAAAGGGTCAAGATAACATGTGTCACCACTGCAAGGGTGAAAGATGGCATGAATGTATAGGATGTACAATGCTGACGTAGGAAACCTAATACAGTGACATGTGGTAGGTAGGTGACGTGACATGACCATATGCTAACTGAGCAAGTGGCTTGGAAAATCGTGTAGGTTATGTGGACAAATCACATCTTGACAAGTGGCAATGATAGCCCAATGAGAGGCCTCCACATGGAGGCCTCCCATTTTCCAATTATGGTTTATGTATATCAAAATTATGTGGGAGTCGACAGGGGTTGAAACAACGACCTCCCATAATGATGTAGGAGCATTGTCATCAAAGCGCAAGTGGAAGACAACTCAACACCATAGTGCACATTTTGAAGTGGCTTTGAATTTAAGAGGGCATGTCACGCAAATATTTGAAAAGATTGTAATTAAAGAACATATTAAATGTTTATAGGTTGAACCATCGCATGAGATCGATGGGGATTGTATTTCTTTTAATGGAGTAGCTAGCAGTACAGATTTGAAGCATTCACTCTTATCTTTATGTACCGATCATTTATTGTAATAAATACTTAGTGGTTGAAAGATTTTAATTTGATAGGATAGCACTAAGGTAGTCATAGGGAAAAGATCTATGATCCTTTTGGTATAAATAAATGTATTGTATGCCCAAAGGGTGTTGTTGAAAATTATTGCTGAGAGTTATTTAGAAGTAGCCGCTGAAGACTATGGTAGTTGAAGCCCGTTGAAGCTTATCGAGTTGTATGAGCCCATGGACATATCATTCGAATGAATATAATAGAGAAGCATTGATCCCAAATGTTTGGTGTTGTTGTTACTATGTCTATCTGAATGAATCGTAGGTTTATGTTTAATTATGTTCTCTATTATTACTCATTCTTATGTTATGAATGCCTTTACATGGTTGAATGTATGAATTTGTGAGGTTTACATAAGTTTCAATTGTTTCTCTTCATGACCTTATGCATGGAGTGCATTGACAAAGTCTAGTTCAACTCAAAATCTCAGAAGAGATAACGTGTAAATTTGTATGCAACGTGTGCATATTTTCCGCAAGGAGTGCGTTGACAGAGTAAGTTTCAACTTAGAAGTTCAGGAGAGATAACTTAAATCTTTACTTGCAAAGAGTGAAAAATAACCTCGCAAGGTGTGCGTAGGAAGAAACACACTCATCATCATATTGGTCAAGAGGAACAATTGAGTCATGTAAGAACTGTTGCAAGGAGTGCACAGTCACCCACCAAAGGGTTAAGTGGAAGAAGACATGTTACAAGGTGTGAATAGAGTCAAAATTCGACTAAGTTTCAAAGAAACGCTCTGAGGAGTTAGAGGTTTCGAGGAAGAACAATCTCAGAAGAGGTAGCGGGCAAGAATCCTTCAATAGGGAGTATCCCTTTAAGATTTCATAAATTAACGAGCAGGATCCGTTCCAAGGAAGCGGGATATTTCCAGACCATGAGATATGGGAGAGTTGCACGGAGGTTAGCCTTGGATTCCTTTGGAAATTCGTGAATTTGGACTTTTAGAAGTGTTTAAAGAGTGGGTATCACCGAAGTCCCAAAGCCGTGAAGAAATCCTAGCCGTTGTTTGTGTTGGGCCCTTCGTTTTTGGATGTGAAGCTACACAAGAAGGACTACAATCCCATTTTTCGCTTAGCATGAGTTGTGCAAGCTACAGAAGAAGATGGAAAATGGATCGAGGAAAAGTAATAGAAATCGGTTGCAGAAAAGGACAACACAACACCAACAAGGCAAAAGAAGTTACAACTGAACAAGAAAGCATGCGAGCCCAAAGCTAAAAGATCCCAATCAGCTTATATATATGAGATGTATACGATTGTAAAAGGGTTCTTGGGTTCTCTCTCTCAGGTCTGGGTTCTTGTTCTTGATATGCTGAGTTTTGTTGTTGTTAAGCAATTATTGTACATGTAATCTTTATTTTGGCTCTGGGTAATTAGAGCTCTGCGACATGAGTCTAGAGTCAGAATTTTGTGTCATATTGTGTTTATGATAATGCATTGTATATTTACAGTACTTATTTATGTTTGATAAGATCAATATGATGTCTCTGTGTATGAATGCTTTTCACAACTTAAGTATCTTTAGTTCTTGTATGCATGAGTCTAGATCTAATCCATAATTGGTCTATTTCGTGCAAGATCATGGTGAGTCTTGAAGGTTCTGTGAACCCACCCAAGTATTCTCCTTGCCCTTCCCTATCCTTTTGTCTTGGTTGCACTTTGGGTGAGATTTCTTTTCTTCGAAGGATATGAAAATGCCAACGCTCTAGACTACATGGTACCTTTTATTGGTAACCTAAGAAGGACCCTGGTCTGATACATTCCATGCCAAAAAAATGGTTCGTTGTTGGGACCTACGTTAAAAGGGAACCTGTAGGAAGAATGCTTCCGCGGATTCATAGATCTAATATTCACCAATGGTGGGAGAGAAATTATGATGCTTTCATATGGAAAGAAGAGGAGTTGAGATGAAAATCTATTAAAGATACATGGGAGCTAGTCTTTTACTTAGAAATATCGAGCGACCAGTACGAGATATTTTGGATTAAGTTCCCGGAAGAAATTTCCCACTGGATAGATAGGCTCCAAGAAGCTCCATAATTCCAAGAATGATTCAAGAAGACTTGTACTTGCGATACAGAAAATATTGCAACACTTCATTGGTTGGATTGTCCAGTCACGCGAAAGATTGATTTCTGGGTCAATACCACATTAGAAGGATACATTATTGAGTTTGCGGCTGAGAATCACCAACATTTTTCTCGAGCATAAGAGGATTTTAGGAAAGATGCAAGAGGAACATTGTTGAGATAAATCCCCCTGTGGATTAAGGTTTTCTTGATGCAAGAGGGGATGCTAACTATGTCCCCAACTAAGATGGCATTGTAAACACCCTTGCTTGGGGTAGGGTTAGTTTTGGGTGGAATCATGGCCTGAGAGAGAGGAGATGGTTCTTTGACCAACGAGGGAAATAACAAGAAATGGACTCAAGAGATGAGCGAGCCTTGAAAAGAGTCGCCATAGTTGAGAAGTGGTGGCATGGTAAGATAAAGAAAGCAACAAAATAGTCCGAGAAGTTGCGGAAAGAAGTCAGACCAGGAGACGTAGAGGATAGACAGATGGAAGAGTTATGAAAGATGAGAAAACAGGAAAGACTGGCCAGTCAAAGATTAAGTGAGAGAGAATCATAGAGAGAAATAAGTCCCCAAGAGGATGGATAGGAAAGAGAAGGTGTGGCAGCAAGGGAGAAGGAAGTCGACATGGATCTTGAAGAGGAAAGAGATTATTCATCCTCGATGTCAGGAAATATCATGAATCCATCTAAAGAGACTGCTCCAGAGGAAGAAAACAAGACCCCCCAAATCAAAAAAACCTTCCCTAAAGCCAGTGACTCCAATGCCAAATCACCCACACCCCAAGTTTCTTCTATACAAGTGGTAAATTCGATACTACCTTCTTATGATAATTTTGTTCCAGTATAGCTAGTTAGTCAGTCACAACCAGGAAGTGCGAGTACAGGTAGGATATTGGGATCCCCTGGTAGGTCAAAACCATAACTGTTAGGGTTTATTTTGATAGGAGAAGCAATATCAACAATGGATCGTAATGTGGGAGGTTCGATTGCTCAATACCCAAAATTCTGGGGTAAAGGAGACAAAGATGTGGAGCAACATTGGTTCTTGTGTGAAGCAATCTAGAGGTCTAGAGGGACTCTAGATGTGAATAAATTGTTTGATTTTCAGACTACCTTGAGAGACCGTGCTCTCAAATGGTACATGAATACTATTGATCCATGAGTTCCAGGAATGCAAGGTCAAGAATTCACACTTGACCAGGTACGGACAAGGTTCATAGAAGATTTTAAGCCACCTCAGTCATAACAACAAGCTATGTCTAAGTTGCGTGAGATTCAACAAAGGGAAGGTGAGTCATCCTGGGAATATAGACAGAGTTTAAATATGCTTTAGGGATGTTAATGCATCCAATTCATGAGGAAACCCAATGAGAATGGTATATTAATGGATCGCTACCTCTGACACGGATTCTATTAACGCAACAACAGATAACCACTTTGACAGATGCCTTGTAACAATCAACAAAGATTGAAGCCATGGCAGGATATCTGAGGAGATTGAAAGTGACCAGACCCTCGACAGATGAAAACTTGGTGCAATCACAAGGGAACATATCAGCGCTTATAGAAAAGATTCAAGAATTGACAATACTTAGACCAGGACGACTGTAGGTCTTGTGTACCGGATGTTACATAGAAGAACATCTGGTGAAAGACTGTCCACAAATGAGCAAAATGGGAACTCCTCAGAATATGATGGGACCCTCATCGGGACCCACAAGATAATTTGCACAAGTATCTACGAATTTACCATTCCATAACCCCCCCCCATATCATGCTTTTCTAGGTAGCCAAGTCGCACCAGTAGTTGAGTATTGCAAGATTTTCCGAATCCATGGGAATGGGCTAAGACAGTGCCCCATTATTCACAAGTATTCAACAGTCACAAATATTTTACATTGTGATTTTTGCACATATACCACACATAATACCAATCAATGTAGAGCGTTGGATCCACTTGTAGACAGGTTAGATCGAACAACATTCAGGGTGAATGAAACCCCTCAAGGACTGGGAAGAGGTCGAGGAGGTGGAGCTGGAAGAGACTTTAGAGGAGGAATAACTAGGGGAAGAGGACCAAGTAGATTCTACAATTGTGATGAGCAAGGCCATATGGCTAGAGACTTTCCTCATCCGAGGCGGCCATGGTGCTCTCACTGCAGAACTAATGGGCACATAACTGAAGACTGTACACAACTAATTGCAAAGTGGGAAGATCAGGTACATCAACGAGGAACTAATATCATTAGTTTAGAAATCAAAAGAGTTATTAGAGGACAATTGTCCAACCTTAATATCATCACTCGAGGAGGGGCAAAGACTGGAGCTGATGCTGATAATTTACCTCAGATATAGAAAGAAGCACCTAAAGAAGACATGTATGATCCTATGAAACATAATTTGTTCTTTAAAAATGCCATAGAAGTATTTCAGAATATCCCTAGCCCTGAGATGCAATAGAAACCCCCTCAGCCTATTGTTCACCCTGAGATTGCGCAAGTCCATGCTTCACCCGCTGCACCCAGAAACCCTGTAGTCATGAGGAGACAGCCTGAGCAACCACAAAATGTAGTTTAACTTTGGTTTCGGTTATTATATGATATTCTTGGGAATGACCAGTTAATAGAAAAGTTGTGCAATGCGCTATACCTAGTTCTGGGGAATGAAGAATCCACGGAAGTAATAATAAGGACTAATATTCCTAAGAAGAGTACTCAGAGAGTGCAGAGAAGGAAATTACGAACTGGAAAAGAGTTTAGACGAGTAGCCCAGCTAGACAAGTTTGAGATTAAGGATGTTATGTTAAATCTAGGATCTGATGTTAACATACTTCCTAAAAATACTTGGGAAGCCTTAGGAAAGCCCTAGTTGACATATTCCCCAATCCAACTAAGAATGGACAATCAATATTGTATTTTCCCAATAGGAAGGCCCGGGAATGTGGAAATAGATGTTGTGGGGGTGAATATTGTAGCTTATTTTGAGGTGATCAAAATCATGGGGGATAAGGACCCTTATCTAGCACTACTTAGTATTTATTTGGCCTATGACAACTATGTAGTGATTGGCCTAAAGAAATACACTATGACATTTGAGGCAGACAGAATCAAAGTAGTTCAATCCTTGGATCCGTATGTAGGCCCCCAGTATATGGAGCCAACATAAAACAATATGGAGCGAGAAGACTTGGATCAGTTGTACACTATAACAATAAGAACAAGAGAATACTACATAAATCTCACTATTGATTGATCAGTAAGTTGTAGGAGTATACAATCAATGGAGAAAGATTCAGAACTAGCATTTGACAGTTGGAAGTAAGGCTCATATGAAATATTTTCAGGAAGATGCACAACTGTTAGGGAAATTAGATGAGTTGGAACCGAGGCTAGAGAACACCCAAAATATGATGGTACCTCAGGAATTGAAATTTTTTTGGTCAGCATGGAATAAAAGGTAGTGGAGCATCAAAGGATCTCAGTACTAGATTTATCCCTCCAGGACACCACTACCAGGTGGTGGGCCAATCACAAAGCCTTACTCAAAAATTGGAACGATGTGAAGAAAGCTATCAAATATAGATTTCAAGATAAGGAGAAGTTGGAGTCAGGGAAGTGGACATATTTCCAAGTTGCGCAATTGTTCAATAGATAGTCTGATCCTAAAGCACATATTGAACAATGTGTTACACAGTGGACAGTTGCAAAAATACTATCTCGCTTATGGGTTCAAGTATTTCCCCACTCACTAGGTCCAATTTCGAAAGATTGGTTCATGCATGAAGAAACAAAAAGACAGACCAACAACTGGAAAATGGTGGAAGATCAATTTTGCAAGGACTTATCATTTACAAGTAAGTACCCTGATCTTGAAGTAGTTCTGCAAAGAATTAAAGAATTACTTTTTACATACACTAGTAAACAGAAATCAGACCTAGTAGTATGCGGAAAGCATAGCCAAGAAATTTAGTCAAAGATACCTAAATTTGAAAAAGAAACCTATAGAATGCTATAAGATTGAGAAGGATTTGGAAATCCCAGATGATTTAGAAATCCCAGATGATTTAGAAGAATTAAGAAACTTAGCCATTAAGGAGACAGAAGGGAAAAGAGAAATCCAAAACATCATACCCAGCCAGACTGATGGTTCTTATAATCACCCATTGAAGTTGTGAAAAGTCAATATAGTGACCACAGTGCAACCTAAGATAGCTATGGTAGGAGATTACTGGGATGAGAAAACTAGTCAAGAAATACATAGTTTGTTGCGAGAGTATGAGGATTTGTTCCCAAAGACATTTTCAGAGTTAAAAGGGATTAAAGGAGTTATGGGAGAGATGAAACTTGAATTAAAACCAGGATTGAATCCTGTGAGGCATAGACCATACCACCTTAACCCCACACTGAAAGAGAAGGTTAAGAGGGAAATAGACAAGATGTTGTGATGCAGGATCATCGCTCCAACCCAGCTACGCGCCAGCTAGACAACACACTCAGCGCACATTGAAGGATAAGAGAGGCACCAACCCTCTCATTTTCAAATTTCAAATTGAAATTAATTGTATTAAATGTTTGTAAGGCTGGTAGAGCTGAATCCATGCATTCAATCATGTTGTAGTTGATGTCACCTTAATGGCTGATAGGTAGAAGGGGATCTAACTCCAAGTTAGATTAGATGGCCCATTCAATGTAATTGAATGTAATTTATGAGAGTTGGTGAGTTGGAGGGAAGATCTTGAGGAGCCCCTCTTTGTAAAAGATCTTAGCATCTTATTTTAGAGAGAGTTATGTGAGAGGGTGAGTTATAGAGGTAGATTTGAGAGAGAGAGAGAGAGAGAATTGAGAATCGATTGCAGTACAGTCTTTGTAACCATTGTACAGACATTCAGATTAATACAAACAGAGCAATTTTTCCTACACTTGAATCTTTGTGTGTTTATGAATGAATGTCTTATGTGTTTATGATATGTTGTATATGTATGAGTAGTTTACATTTGTAGGGATAGAAAGAATTTATTATCCATGAGTTCTTTGATCTTCAGTATGGGTTCTTTGTGGCTTCATGCAATAGGTTGCATGACAGAATACTGAGGGTTCTGTAAGCCAGTGCAAGAGTGCACTTCTGATTTCTACAGAATTCAGACAGACACATGTTAGGAGGGAGCACCAGAGGAATTCATAGACTCATGAAGAAGCCTCAGAGTTACTGAATAATCTGGAGGTGAGACTATGCAGGAGAGGGAATAAAGAGGAGACAGAATCACTAAAGGTTCTATAGAGCTCTGCCGGGAGGGAATCGAGCGAGTGCATAGAGTGCACCAGGGAAATCTATTTCGAGTTCAGAGAAAGGAGAAGTTTTTGGGAGAAAGACCCTAAAAAAGTTGTTGAATACTCTTTAGGCTCAGCGAGGAGTGCTTGAGCATAAGTTTCCAGAGGGAACTTATATCCCTTCAAGGAGAGAAAGGGATAGAGACCATTGAGGTCCAGGCAGTTGAAGCTCAAGGAGGACAAAGACCTGTGTAAGGAGTGCACTAGGCCAAAACTCGAGTGAAGTGTTGATAGATAGTTGTATGAAGTCTCGTCAAGAGCAAGGAGTGTGCAGAGGTGTGAACTTATTTCAAGTTCTTAAGCTCGGGAGGAATAGTTCCTTTGCGCACAGAGTTCCAACAGGAAGGAACAACAGGCTGAGACACTTTGAGGTCCAAGCCTCAGAAAAAGCTCAGAAAGGATATCATTTTTAGAACACAGACGAGACCCAGAGAAATAGGGATCGTAGGGAAGAACCAAAGGCCGAGACCTTCGACACTCAGAGAATTTTCCAAGTTGGGAAGGAAAATCAAGTTTAGGGAATCGGGGCCAAGCTGGTTGGTCGGGACTCATTAGGGAACTCAATGAATGACAAAAAAAATTCAAGGGAGAAGTGTCGATCTTCCATGATCCATTAGATCAAACAGAGATGTGAGGGGGGATAAGGTGGAGATCCATTCATCTCTTGAAGCTCAGGAGAGATAGGGGTTGTCAATCCCAATAGATCTAGAACGTTGGTTCATCTTGGAATATCAGGGATCACGAGTTGGGAGAACAAGGTTCTACCTTAGTTTTCATATCCCCGATACGTGAAATTCGGGTTGAATATTGGCCATTGGTTGAGCCGACATCATCATAGCCATCTGTCATTGGAGGACAGGTGGCAGAGATCCTCACATATTGGGGATCGAGTATCGGGAAAACAGGGCTGAAGACCAATGCAAATACCCGATGAGATGAGAGCCAGTTTGATCCTAGCCATGCATCAGAGGGGACACATGGCTAGATTTCATTGTTTCGATGACTCACTATAGGAGAGAAGTCAACAGAGGGAGTTCTAAGAACTTACAACAGGTGAAAGTGTGATTTAATCGCAACCATCAGATCGAGGAAGATATGGGGCGTCAGATCTGGAGTTATCGACAATCAGGGTTCGAGACTTAGAGGAAAGAATTGTTTTGGCATTGGGATCCCCGATATCGAAAAATGCGATGACCACTTTTTGGGGTTAGCCAATGGACACAGGAAAGGGTCACGTAGCAGAACTGAAGGGAGGAGCTAACACTAGTTAATCCCTATCGTAAGTCAGGAATCGGGACTTGAAGGAGTTGGGGGGACTCCACAACAGGATTCGTGAAGTCGTGAAATCTGATATGCGCCCTTTAGGGATAGCTTGTGGTCGTGTGGAGTGATCACATGAACAGGAGGAGTTAGAACACGTTAATCCCTATTTCAGGTTTCAGGGTTTCAGAGGTTGGAGTATTGGGGTTGTATCATACCAACATCCCCGAGGTCATGATTTGCGAAACACGCCTATTGTGTAGGTCTGCGGTCACATCCTATGGTCATATGTAGATGTGGTGGCTCATGCTTGGTGCTTAGTCATGCAGGTGGGGCACCATAAGAAGACCTATGGATTTGTTAGAGAGGTTCCAACAGGGAACCAGAGAGCCATTTCAGCTCAAGAAGAAGAACGATCCTTGACCGAGAGTTCAATGGACCCTACCGAGGCAGAGGTAGGGGATCTGTATCATGCTGGAAGATGGACTTATTTTTGCAGTGGAAGAAGTAGAATGGGTCAACCCAATAGTCCTCCAAGCTAGATTATGGTGGGCCACACTCTTCAAGGATGCAAAGGTATATGCTAGATCATGCGATGTTTGTAAAAGAGTGGATAAGCCATCACAATGAGATGAATTACCACTTCAACCCATTCAATCTTTACAAGTATTTGAGAAGTGGGTGGTTGACTTCATTGGGCTGATCAGCCCCACAAATAAGCATTCAAAGGATAGGTACATTATTACCGCAACTGGATACCTTAATCATTGGGCTGAGGCAACAATTGTTCAGGATTGTTCGACCGATAATGCTGCTAGGTTCATTTTTTTAAATATTATCACTCGGTTTGGATGTCCTAGGAGTCTGACCAGTGATCAGGGAGCTCATTTTATCGGTAGTAAAATAACAAAGCTTATAACAAAGTTCTTGATCCAACATCATAAAAGTAGTCCCTACCATCCCGAAACCAATGGAACAATGGAAGTGTTTAACAAGCTTTTGGAGAGAGGATTAACGAAGGTATGTTGCACAAATAGGGAAGATTGGGATGACAGAGTTCCAACAATACTATGGGCTTATAGGACAACCACAAAGAAACTCCACAAGTACACTCTATTTCAGCTAGTTTATGGGAAAGAGGTTGTGGTGGCCACATAATTCATTATTCTAAGTTTGTATATGGCACAAATTACACACATGGAAGAGGATGAATCAGTTGTGCAAAGGATCATGGACTTACAAGAACAATAAGAGACCAAGTTTTCAGCAGACTTCCATGAGACAGTTGAGAAAGAAAGGAAAAAATCTTGGCATGACAGACACATTAAGACCAACGTTTTGTGCAAGGATATAAGGTCCTACTTTATGACAGTCGATACCACAAACATCCAAGCAAGTTGTGCATGCATTGGATGGGGCCATTTATAGTTGTGGAGATCCGACCATCTGGAGCAGTCAGACTTGCACAATTGGATGGTATGTTGCGGCCAGGATGGGTGAATGGCGCTCGCCTAAAACCTTATCTATCTCTAAACTGAGCTAAAATACTATTTCTCTAGTCCGAGGAAGCATGTATATTAGTTATATTTGAATTTTATTGCAAATTGTTGTGAATTCAGTTAATAAAGTTGAATAGTGCCTTGTTGAGCTGCAACATGTAGTTATTTTTTCAGTTTAAGTGTTGTTTTGATGCAGAAGTACTTAATCAACATCATGGGATCAGAAGTGTCAAGAACCTATTAATGAAAGTCATTAATATGATGGGGACCCATTTGTGGTCGGAGGGAGAGCGAATCTGGATGCAATCTGAGACCATGTGCCACATGAACCCAGCCCAATCACAACCTTTATTACTACAGCAGTACCCCATTTGAATTCGGTTAATCCAAAAAGTTGCGATACACAAAGATGCCATCGGTATTCACGGCAGGATTCTCACCAATCAAACGGTAAGGTATGGAATCGGCCACGTCTTTGACCAACTTTCCCAGTAAATGTCAAGATTGACCGAGAGATTTACCCCGTTAACCAGTCTCGTCGGAAAACTCAGATCCAAGTTGCGTCTATAGGGTAATGATGAATAACAATTATTACAAAACTTGCCAGCTCAGCACAGGTATAAGGGTCTGAGAACTCAGTGTAGGATGCATTATTTCCCAGAACAAACTTAGAAATTTACAAATTCTACAGAGTGAGCAAGCCTGTGTAATCCCTTGACCATTAGTCGCGATCCCTAATCCATGTTTTGCTTGTCCAAATTGTTTATAGTTCATACTGACCATGCCAAGAGCTATAGGGAGATGAAGCGCCATTTCCAAGGATACAGTACCAGATGAGCCCTATGACCCCTGGGTTGAGGTCGTAGGTGATATCAAGGGGAAGGTACTGGAGCAAGTCAATCTCCTCGACCTCAACTTAACAAACTAGGTCTTGTTCCCACAAATGAACATAGATGTTTTTTGGAGTATCACTCCAAATGAGTTGGGAGGCATGTAGTTTGTGCCAAAGCCTGACTTCATCAATTTGTTCAATTCAACCATCATGAACCTTGGGGACTTACTAGTATTTGGCACCATTGGCGAAGTTGTGAGGTGTACCAAGTTTTTGATCTACAAGGTGCACGACATAAGTCTATGGTTGGATAGGAGATATCCAATCCACGCAGAAGACATCGACCAACTTATTGGATTGTCCCTCAAGGGTGAGGATCTGTCTAAAGGGTTCCAGGGTCCCAACAAGAACTATAATAAGAAGGGGATCCTAGGCTATATGAGAGGTTTCACACACAGAGGGGGGGGCACATAACCAAGATTGACCCCATACTACCCGAGACGGTCAGGATTGGTTGCTACATCATAGCTAGAAAAGTTATGAGGTCCTGCTACAAGGGAGAATGCACACTGGATGCTTTATCAGTGGTAGAGTTTTGTGCCAATGGCATTGTCTTCAACTGGTACAACTACCTATTAGAGGAATGCCTTGTGGCTTGCGAGGAATCCTAGGAGAAAGGTGGTACTTTCATTCATGGATACTTTCTTCTTGTTTTCACAATGCTCAAGTGGATGCCACCCGCGAGAAGACCGTTGATGCTCGCAGATAAGGGATGCTTAACGAAAATGTTTGAGACCTGGAATTCAAGGGCGAACTCAAAGAACACCGCCTTCAACAAAACAACGTTCTCCAAGTGGTACAATGGGATAATTGATGCAACATAGAGGTTGCAGATTCCACAACAACTGTTTAACTGCAATAAATGAAACATAGCATTCATCATGAACTCACACCATACATTTGTGTGATCGTGGTATGCCAGCAAGGAGGAATTCCACTCGCAGATGCTGCCATTCTATTTGGATGAAGAGGACTTTGACAAGGAGGTGATGTCATGGCCTGGAGTCAAATGCAACCCGTGCAAGTCATTGATGCACTATGTTTTACCCGCTGAGCTGCTCAAGAAGAAAGGTCAGGAAGCAGGGGTAGGACTGAGCTCGGGCCCAGAGGCACAGAGCTAGTGGCTAAGAAACTTAGTATGAGGATTTCCCCAAGTACGATTCTGAAACCCAAACCCATATCATTAACCATCCCCCTCACTCACTTGGTGGCTCGAGCATCCCACATAATACATATCCAGGACAACCCTGAGACTAACACCAATACATTCACCGTCATCACTGAGCAATCTCCATCACCACCACAACCCTGTTCTCCACCTCCAGAAACTGGCATTCCACCCAAAACCACTGATCCAGAACCCATGCAGTTCGATCCCCCAGAAATACCTGAGTAGAGGCAAGAACTCCATGGTCCAAACCCAGAAACACCAGAGTAGAAGCTACAAGTGACTGACCCAAACCCTGAAGCCCATTACTAGAATATTGTACTCTTTGTGTCGAGTAAGGATGTTCCATCTTCGATGGAGATGAAAAGAATCAAGAAGCCGCAATTCCAAAGTCCCCATCACATTGCTACAACAACTAAGGTTGAGGTTGTTATGGGTAGCACAACCCAGGAAGCGGAGGTCCACAAAGAAGAAGAGATACTTGAGGGCCAGAAGGAACCAGAGACAACTTTAGGGAAAATTGTAATGTTAGTGGAGGAACAGATAGAGCTAGTCCTCCAAAACCCTTAGCAGTGTGCATAATTGTTTCAACTCTGCCTGGCCAAAATGAACGTTTTAACATTCCTACCACTGACATTGATATTGAGGCTTGCTCTAGGACCGTCTACAGGAGAATAGGAGGTAGAGACTCTCTTAGAGCACTCAACCGCTAGTGGAATTCCACTGTAGGTTTGAGCACCCAGGGATTCCACCCCTTCTCCCGCTGAACTAGCACAATGGCCAACAACGCATCTAGTTGGAGTGATCAGGGCCTCAACTGATCAACTTTCATCACATCAGAGCCTCCACAATAGAATCTGAGTGGAACTCTTTGGTCACATCCAATCCCAAGGGATGTATCACAGATGTGACCGAACATTTCTTCGTTGAGGCCTCACTCCTTGCCAGGAAATGGCAAGATAAAGTTGGGAGTTTCCAGGAAGTCAGAAAGTGGGCCTTAGCGTTGGTCCCAGAGTTGGGCCCTTCATTTGAAGAAGCAGAGGAAAATAAATAGAAAGCAAAAGAGGAAGGTAAAGTGGAGAAGAAAGATAAGGGAAAGTAATAGTTACTCCTAGAAGTTGCAAAAGAGCCAAGTACCTCACTCGAGGGACAGCCAAGTACTTGACTCGAGGGTGAGCCAAGTACTTGACTCGAGGGCGAGCTGAGTACATGACTCGAGGATTGTGGTCAGAGCCTATTGGGCCCTTTGTTTTTGGATGTGAAGATGCGCAACAAGGAGTACAGTCCCATTTTTGGTTTAGCACGCGTTGCGCAAGCTACAGAAGAAGTTGGAAAATGGAGTGAGGAAAAGTAATAGAAATCAGTTGCAGAAAAGGATAGCGCAACACAAGAAAGGAAAAAATAGTTACAATAGAAAAAGAAATCATGAGAGCCCAAAGCCAGAAGATCCCAATCAACTTATATATATGATATGTATACTATTGTAAAAGGGTTATCGAGTTCTCTCTCTCAGCTCTGGGTTCTTGTTCTTGATATGTTGAGTTTTGTTGTTGTTAAGAAATGATTGTACATGTAATCTGTATTTTGGTTTTGGGTAAATAGAGATATACGACATGAGTCCAGAGTCAGAAGTCTATAGAAGAGTACCAAGATGTATTTCTGATATTGTATTCGATAAGTTCTAAAGATAATAGATGAAGAAGGACCCGAACTTTTGAAATATAATGTGTCATACTGTGTTTATGATTATGCATTGTATCTTTACAATAATTCTTTATGTTTAATAAGCTCAATATGATGTCTCTGTGTATGAATGCTTTTCTCAACTTACGTATCTTCAGTTCTTGTATGCATGAGTGCATCTTTGATCTATAGTTGGTCTATTTCACACAAGATTATGGTGAGTCTTGAAGGTTCTGCGAACCCACCCAAGTATTCTCCTTGCCCTTACCTATCCTTCTGTCTTGGTTGAGCTTCAGGTGAGACTTCTTCTCTTCGGAGGAGATGAAAATTCTAGCGCTCTAGAATACATGGTACCTTTTGTTGGTAGCCTCAGAAGGACCCTAGTATGATCAATTCCATGCCAACAAAATGGTTTTGTTGTCGGGACCTGTGTTAAAATGGAACCTATAGGGATAATTCTCTGATAGATTCACAGATCTAATATTCACCAATGGTGGGAGAGAAATTGTGATGCTTTCATATGGAAAGAAGCAGAGATGAGAGGAAAATATATGAAATATACATGGGAGGTAGTCTTTTACTCAGAAAGATCGAGCGACCAGTACGAGATATTATGGGTTAAGTTCCTGGAAGAACTTTTCCACTGGATAGATAGGCTCCAAGAAGCTCCCGAATTCCAAGAACAAGTCAAGAAGACTTGTACTTGGGATACAGAAAAGATTGAAACACTTCATCGGCTGGATCGTCCAGTCACATGAGCGATTGATTTCTGGGTCAATACCACATTAGAAGGATACATTATTGATTTTGTGGCTGAGAATCACCAATCCTTTTCATGAGAAGAAGAGGATTTCAAGAAAGATGCAAGAGGAAGACTATTGAGAGAAATCCCCCTCTGGATTAAGGTTTTTTTGATGGAAGAGGGGATGCTAACTATGTCCCCGACTGAGATGGCAACGTAAACACCCTCACTTGGGGTAGGGAAAGTTTGGGGTGGAATCATGGCCTGATAGAGGGGAGAGGGTTCTTTGAAAAATGAGGGAAACAGCAAGAAATGGACTCAAGAGATGAGGGAGCCTTGAAAAGAGCTTCCATAGTTGAGAAGTGGTGGCATGGTAAGATAAAGAAAGAAAAAAAATAGTATGATAAGTTGTGGAAAGAAGTCAGACCAGGAGACGTAGAGGACAGACATATGGAAGAGTTGCAGAAGATGAGAAGATAGGAAAGACTGGCCAGTCAAATATTAAGTGAGAGAGAAGAAAAGAGAGAAAGAATTCCCTAGGAGGATGGACAAGAAAGAGAAGGTGTGGAAGCAAGGGAGAAGAAAGTCAACATGGATCTTGAAGAGGAAATAGAATATTCATCCCCAATGCCAGGAAAGATGAAGAATTTGACTAAGGAGACCACTCCATAGGAAAAAACAAGACCCCCCAAATCAAGGAAACCCACCCCCACCCCGAAGCTAGTGACACCAGCACCGAATCACCCACACCCCAAGTTTCTTCTATACAAGTGGTAAATTTGATACTACCTTCTTATGCTAATTTTGTTCCAGTACAGCTAGTTAGTTAGTCATAACCGCGAAGTGCGAGCATAGGGAGGATATTGGGATCCCTTGGTAGGTCGCAACCATAACCGTTAGAGTTTATTTTGATAGGAGAAACAAGATAAACAATGGATGGTAACGCGTGAGGTTCAATTGCTCGATACCCAGAATTCTGGGGTAAAGGAGATGAACATGTGGAGCAACATTGGTTCTTGTGTGAAGCAATCTGCAGGTGCAGAGGGACTCTAGATGCGAATAAATTGGTTGAGTTTCAGACTACCTTGAGAGGTACATGAATATTATTGAGCCAGGAGTGACAGAAATGCAAGGTCAAGAATTCACACTTGACCAGGTACAGTTAAGGTTCATAGGGGAGTTTAAGATACCTCAGTCAGAACAACAAGCTTTTTCTGAGTTGCACGATATTCAACAAAGGGAAGGTGAATCATCCTGGTAATATAGACAAACATTTAAAGATTCTATAGGGAGGTTAGCGCATCCAATTCATGAGGAAAATCAAAGAGAATGGTATATTTAGGGATTGCTACCTCTGACATGGATTTTGTTAATTCAACAACAAATAGCCACTTTGAAAAATTCCTTGGAACAATCAATGAAGATTGAAGCCATGGAAGGATATCCAGGGAGCCTGAAAGTGACTAGACCCCTGACAGATGAAAACTTTGCACAATCACAAGGGAAAATATCGACGCTTACAGAAAAGATTAAAGAATTGACGATACCTAGACCATGATGACCGCAAGTCTAGTGTACTAGATGTTACAAAGAAGGAAATCTGGTGAATGAATGTCCACGAATAAGGGGAATGATACCTCCTCAGAATATGATGGGACCCTCACCAAGACCCACTGGAGGAGTTGTGCAAGTATCTGCAAATTTACCATTCCATAACCCCACCCCATATCATGCTTTTCCAAGTATCCAAGTCACACCAGTAGTTGAGTATTGTGAGATTTTCTGAATCCATGGGCATGGGCCGAGATAGCACCCCATTATTCAGAAGTATTCAACAGTAGCGAATACTGTACATTGTGATTTTTGTGCATCTACCACACATACTACCAATCAGTGTAGAGCATTGGATTCACTTGCAAACAGGTTGGATCGAACAACATTCAGGGTAAATCAAACCCCTCAAGGACCGAGAAGAGGTCAAGGAGGTGGAGCCATAGGAGACTTTAGAGGAGAAAGAATTGGGGGAAGAGACTTTAGATTATACAACTATGATGAGAAAGGCCATATGGCTAGAGACTTTCCTCATCCGAGGTGGTCATGGTGCTCTCGTTGTAGAACCAATAGGCATGCAACTTAAGACTATCTAGAACTAATTGCAAAGTGGGAAGATCAAGTACGTCAATGAGGAACTAATATCATCAATTTAGAAATCAAAAGAGTTATTAGAGGACAACTGTCCAACCTTAATATCTTCACTCAAGGAGGGGCACAAACTGGAGTTGATGTTGATAATTTACCTCAGATACAGAAAGAAAATCCTAAAGAAGACATGTATGATCCTCTTAAACATAAGTTGTTCTTTAAAAATTCCATAGAAGTATTTAAGAATATCCCTATCCCTGAGATGCAAGAGAAACCCCCTGCATGAGGAGACAACCTGAGAAACCACAAAATGTAGTCGACCTTTGGTTTCAATTATTTTATGATATTCTTGGGAATAACTAGTTAATAGAAAAGTTGTGCAATGTGCTATACCTAGTTATGGGGAATGAAGAATCCACATAAGAAAGAATAAGGACTAATAATAAGAGTACTCAGAGAATGTAGAGAAGGAAAGTACAAACTTGAAAACAATTTAGACGAGTAACCCAGCTAGACGACTTTGAGATTAAGGATGTTATGCTAGATCTAGGATCTAATGTTAACATACTTCCTAAAAAGACTTTGGAAGCCTTATGAAGGCCCCAGTTGACATATTCCCCAATCCAGCTAAGAATGGCCAATCAATATTGTTTTGTCCCAATAGGAAGACTCGAGAATGTGGAAATAGATGTTGCAGGAGTGAAGACTGTAGCTTATTTTGAGGTGATCGAAATCATGGGGGATAAGGACCCTTATAATACAATGATTGACCTAAAGAAAGACACTATCACATTTGAGGGAGACAAAATCAAAGTAGTTCAACCCTTGGATCCATATGTAGGCCCCATATATATGGAGACAACAAACAACAATATGGAGGGAGAAAAATTGGATCAGTTGTACACTGTAACAACAAGAACAAGAGAAGAATACATAAATCCCATCGTTGATGGATTAGTAAGTTGGAGGAGCATACAATCAGTGGACGAAGATTCAAAACTAGCATTTGACAGTGGGCAACAAGGCTCATGTGAAATATTTTCAAGAAGATGCACAACTGTTAGGGAAATTAGATAGGTTGGAACCGAGGCCAGAGAACACCCAAAATATGATGTTACCTCGAGACTTGAAAGTTTTTTTCCAGTGTGGAATAAAAGGTAGTGGAGGATCAAAGGATCTCAGTACTGGATTTAGCCCTCCATGACACCCCTGCCAGGTGGTGGGCCAATCACAAAGCCTTACTCAAAAATTGGAAGGATGTGAAGCAAGATATCAAATATAGATTTCAAGATAAGTAGCAGTGGGATTCAGGGATGTGGACAGATTTCCAATTTGTGCAACTGTTCAATGGACAGTCTAATCCTAAAGCACATATTTAAAAATGTATTACACAGTGGCCAGTTGCGGAAATACCATCTCGCTTCTGGGTTCAAGTATTTCTCCATTCACTAGGTCTAATTCCGAAAGCTTGGTTCATGCATGAAGAAACTATAAGAAAGAACAACGAATGGAAAACGTTGGCAGATCACTTTTGCAAGGACTTCTCGTTTACAAGTAAGTACCTTGAGCTTGAAGTAGTCCTACAAAGAATTAAAGAATTCTTTTTTACAAACACTAGTAAACAAAAATCAGAACTAGTGGTATGCGCAAAGCATAACCAAGAACTTCATTCTAATATTTACATAAACTTGAACAAGAAAACTATAGAATGCTATAAGATTGAGAAGGATTTGGAAATCCTAGATGATTTAGAAGAATTAAGAAACTTAGCCATTAAGGAGACAGAAGGGAACAAAGAAATTCAGAACATCATACCCAGTCGGACTGATGGTTATTATAATCACCCATTGAAGTTGCACAAATTCAATATAGGGACCACAGAGAAACCTAAGATAGCTATGGTAGGAGATTACTGGGATGAGAAAACTAGTCAAGAAATACATAGTTTGTTGCAAGAGTATGAGGATTTGTTGCCAAAGACATTTTCAGAGTTAAAAGGGATTAAAGGAGTTATGGGAGAGATGAAAATTGAATTAAAACCAGGATCGAATCCTTTGAGGCATAGACCATATCGCCTTAACCCCGCAGTGAAAGAGAAGTTTAAGAGGGAAATAGACAAGATGTTGGAAGATGGACTTATTTTTGCAGTGGAAGAAGCAGAATGGGTCAGCCCAATAGTCCTCCAAGATGGACTATGGTGGGCCATGCTCTTCAAGGATGCAAAGGCATATGCTAGATCATGCGATGTTTGTGAAAGAGTAGGTGTAATATACCAGATATAAAATGTATGCAGAATAGAAATAAAATGCTAGAAATGGCATAATAACAACAATATAATCAGAACATTCACCACAATAGCACTGAAATGATATGAGAATAATAACAGAAATAACACTTTGAATCTGAAAGAAATGTTCACGGGCCTTTTCAAGGGGGAAACCTCCAATTGAGAAGAGCTCTATTACAATAATATCCAAGTTAGAGTTCTCATACCCTCGACTCCTATTTATACTAAAACAGAAGAATCTAGAGGAAGATCCTTCTAGAAGCAGAATCTTCTATTAGGTATTCTTACATCCGCCTTATTCTATTTTATTGAAAGGACGTATTAATAGTGACCTTTATTACATCCAAATATATTGTTCTACCTATGTGCAGGTTAGGACCCTAACATGTCCGCCCCCTT
>SNQJ01S0040204.1:93919-110472 GCA_010110895.2 Picea sitchensis
AACCCTAATTCCTTAACCGGAAATAGAAAACCATCGGCAAAAACCATGTGCCGAAAACCACCTAATATCATGTGGTCCCGGAAATATGTCAGCCCGAAACCGGCGAAAATATGTCGGCCCAAAAAAAAAAAATTCGGGGGCGCTGCCCCTGCACCCCCCTCTTACCCCCCTGCGCAGAGAATATAACATATACCCAACATCCATGTATATGGCCACAGAATCATGAATAACATGACAAAATTCTAGTTGCTTTAGAGGACCAGACTGCTCCTATGTAAATGCCTCTCTGCTTGCAAATAAATTACCCCCTTGTTCTTTCGAAACCAACTCTTGATCACCAAAAATTGCAGTCTCTCCTTCATAAGAATGATCATAAGATAATGGTACAACAGGATTTAAATCATCACGACTATGGTCAGCCAAGAACATATAGTTATCTATGCAATCAACCACTACTTCATGCTCAAAATGTTCTGAAAACTGATCATAAGATTGATATGCATCCCTACCCATAGAAAAATATGAAACTATTGAAGGATCTGATTCCAAATGTGAATCACACCCACTTCCTCGTTGTTGTTCCAAATCTGAATTATACTCACTGTCTTCTTTCTCGAAAACTGAAACATACTGACAGTCTTCTTGCTTAGAATCTGAAACATACTAACAGTCTCCTTGCTTATGTACATGCAATTTTTCATGATATTCTTGCATACAAACCCCCTTTCTAGCCTTGATGTTCTCTTCGACTTCTTCATCATCTTCAAACAGGTGTCTTAAAGATGAATATTTCCTTTCTCTCGGGAGAAGGACAAACTCTGAATGTTGAGCCATGACATAGTACACCATGGCAATAGTCTCTGTGGGCATGATATCCACAGGCATACTATGATAAACACTATAAAACCTCCTATTGGAGACATACAAGGCTTCTTCTTCCCCTCTCCTCAAGGAATTACACTCAAACCAATACTGATCAAGGGACTTGTTCTCACCCCAACACTTTAAAAAATATTTGCATAGCTCAATCCAAGAACCAATAGAACCGACTCCCAAACATTTAAACCAAACAACAACATATCCAGACAAAGAGTGTGAGAACAACCTCATGGTAACATCATCATGAAAAATCTCAAAATGATCAACAAAGTTATCAAAGGCTTGTAAGTGCCTCTCAGTTGTAACATGATCCTATCCAGAAAGTCGAGGAAGATACTCAAAGGAATAAAGAGGATAGGGATGCAGGTGATGTGGAAACCTTAAAGGTTTAAACATCTTGTCTCTAATATTAGCTTGAAAACTTGTGGGATGAATATGGTATTTAACAAGAATATGGGATGGTTCAACAATAATAATAGAAGGTAATGAGATCTGAAAAGACTGTGAATCATTTTCAACCCCCTCAAGGCTACAAGGGTGATCAACTTCGAGAGGAAATCCAATACAAATCTCACTTTTATGAACAGGCTGAGGTGAAGGCACAAGATTAGCATCTACAACACAATAAGAGGGCATGTCTTATTCTTCCAAGGATGGATAAATAAAGGAAGGCTTATTATCATTTGAATAGACAAAGAAGAGGATAATCCTCTTTATATGTAAAGGGAAAGAGAGAAATGAGTTGATAAAGAAAAACATGATTTCATGAAGCAAGCTCATAAACTGATACCTGGTCTTCCCCTTTGGTATGGTCATCTTTCTGTCAATAGGATCCTCCTCAGTGTAGTCTTTGATTGTGGAGTCGCCAGGTGAATGTTATGCAGTCTAAATGTGTCTGGTCTTTGTTCACCATCAAAAGGCCAGATCTCATCGTTGTCGTTCTCCCAGGGAGATTTTCAATCTGGGGCAGCAGCTAAAGCCTTCTCGAGAAAGATTGTTTTTCTTGATAATCCTCTCAATGTGGAGTAGACCTCGTGTGTCTTCCTCTGGAAGATACAACCGAAACAGTGGAGTCACCAGGTGCAAGATGCAATCTTCAATGGTTATGATATCCGATGCACCTTCAGAATTAGAATCTCTTTGTCATTCTATCCCAGGGAAATGTCTTCAATTCGTTCCCCGACAATGATGTCAATAATGTTAGCACTGAGAATCACCCTCAGATTGCGGGAGGATAAGCCCAATACCCATCAAAGTTTTTTGTGGATGTTGGTTTTATATGAGTGGAGGTCAATGGATGAAACTCAATATATGAATGATGTTCAACATGGAATTGGACAAGAAATTCATAGGGAAGTGAGGGCCACATTAACTTCAGTCAGTGAATTGAGTTTAAGTGTGAGAAGAGGGAAGACTTAGTGAGAAAGGTGAACACAACTACTATGAGTGTCATGGATTTCAAGTAGCTTGGAGAAGAAAAACTCAGACTCAATATCACTCTTGAGCTCAAACTTCAGACATTGAAATATGTCCAAACAACACAGTCACAACAACAAAATGATCAAACCTACATCACAATGCAGCTACAACAACTCGACTTGATCCTCCATCCCCGAGCCATTCAGTGTAAGAGGAAGAAAGATAACAAGGGAGCTAACTAAAACTGGTCATGATACCACTGTAATCAAACCTATATTACAACAACATAACAACCCTCGACTGGATCCTCCATGACCGAGTGTTTTAGCACAGGGTTTATAGAGAGATGAAAAGAAGCTGACTTCTATTAACATGAAAGTCTCAAATTCGATACATAACTAGAGAATAGTTTTGGCATCAAAACATTACAAAATAGGGAGCTCTTCTCAACCAATTGACGACCTTAAAAAAATATAAAAACTATCTATTTATACTCGGATCAGTCCCTGACTATTAGGAGTGTGATCCCATCACTACATTCAAAGCATTGCGTCTGAGCAGTCTTCTATCAAAGTGTGCATGTATCCCTTTATCATACGCGAGCTCAAATCGACATGGGTCTGTAGTAAAATCTGTCCATAGGGGTACAATGACTGACGGTTCAGTCCCCACGGTCGGGCCTTCCATGCCTTCTATTTATTTAGTGAGTTGAGGTTTCAACTACCAGCTTCGTTTTCATTAACTTCCTATTCTCGGGATTGAAACGTGGCCTAATGCCTAAGGGGTTTCCACACACTACTCTTGGATAGGACACTATATAAGCACGTGATTTCGGGGCCACTCAAAGGTGGTTTGGGTTCACACTGCTTTTGAGCCAGCAATCCACCACCTTTTTCCATGTATTACTTTTTCTAAACCACGGTTTCAATTCCAGGACCACTCAAGACAATTATCACCCAAGCATGTTGTGTCCCCACAATGGACTGTGGCCGTAGATCTGGTCCTAATATGAGATCTGGGCGCACCTTCTAGATTTAGCGCTACTTCCAAGCTTAACCTCCTACCAACTTTAGAATCCACCAAACTATGCCCTGGGGGAGGGGGTCACTACTTTTGACGTTGAACAATAACACCTCCTGGAGGATGACCTGTCGTTGCTATGCTGACGTGTCATGAAAGAGAAGTGACACGTGCCACTAAGAAAGAAGCGAATGATATGCCCACAACTTCCTGGACTGAGTGACATGTGTCACTAATGAATAGCTTCCTAGTGTCACATCTGGTGAGTGTGCCACATGTCCATACTGATGACTTCCATGTATCCTCTTAAATCGACAACTGAGATCTTCTTCGGATCTCCGAGCTCTGGGAAAATCAACACTCAAACTTATTTTTCTGTCAAAGAAAAAACATTCAGAGTTAAGGACTGGACGACGCATGGCCTCCAGAGATTGATGGCTGAGATCCCTTTGTGGCTTTGGACTTCGGGAAAATCAAATCTCAAACCTTGCTTGCCTTCATCGCTTTTACCTGGAGCTAGCTATCTATTGACGCGTGTACTATTGAATCAATGGATTTGCTCCTGCTTCGGGACTTTGACCCCTTCAACCAGATTGATGACCCTTTTATTCCCTTCTCAATCAATGAATGAGATCTCCTTCGGGTCTCTGGGCTCTAGGAAAATCAAATCTCAAACCTTGCTTACCTTTTGTGATTTTAACCAAAGTTCTATATCTGGCGATGTGTGGCTTTCTAGAATCGAATGGTCGATATCCTCTTCGGGACTCCAGGCTCCAGGAAAATCAATTTTCAAACTTACCTTTCCCACGAAGCTCGTGGATCTCTGCCGCATGTCCCCGCTGATGGATGGTCTAGATTAGCTTCGGGCTTTCGATACTTCATGCGCTTCGGGACTTCAAGCACTTCAGGACTTCAGGCCTTCGGGCTTCGGCCCTTCAGGATTTCGAGCACTTCGAGACTTTGGCCAGTTCGGGACTTCGGGAACTTTGGTGCTTCAGGCCTTCGGGAATTTTGGAGGCACTGCTGCTAAGATTAACAACTCCCTGCTAATTTTGAGATCAATGGTCCACGATTGCTTCAGTAGTTCAGGCTTTGGCTCTTCGGAAGTTTTATGCACTTATCACTTCGAAACTCCAAAAGCTCATTTCCCCGAACGCTTGGATCAGCTGCTACCTTTCCCCCTCAGGATTAACTGCTCATGATTACTTCTGTGTTTTTCCCTGATGCTATACTTTGTGCAACTTTAATGTTTTGAATGCCAGTGAGCCACTGATCTAAACTGCTCCAGGAATCTCCATCGTTGAACGACTAAAAATGCCTGTTGCCTGTGCTTCAAGCTCAAAATAGAATGCTCTAAAAGATGTGTTTTGAGCTCAAGGATGATACCTACACAAGAAAAGGATTGGGTCGCCTTGCGACCCTTAGACAATCTTATGTGAAAACAAGTAGTACAATAGCAAAGCTTACAACAAAAGTATTGATCCAACATCATAAAAGTAGTCCCTACCATCCACAAGTAAATGGAACAGTGGAATCGTTTAAAAAGATTTTGGAGAGAGGATTAATGAAGGTCTGTTGCGCAAATAGGGAAAATTGGGATGACAAAGTTCCAAAAATACTATGGGCTTATAGGACAACCACAAAGAAACTCCACAAGTAAACTCTATTTCAGCTAGTTTATGGGAAAGAGGTTGTGGTACCCGCATAATTCATTACTCCAATTTTGTATATGGCATAGATTACACACATGGAAAAGGATGAATCAATTGCGCAGAGGCTCATGGACTTATAAGAACTAGAAGAGACCAGGTTTTCAGCAGACTTCCATCAGACAGTTGAGAAAGCAAGGAAGAAATATTGGCATGACAGACACATTAAGACCAAAGTATTTTTGCAAGGAGATAAGTACCTACTTTATGAAATTCGATACCAGAAACATCCAGGGAAGTTGCACATGCATTGGATGGGGCCATTTATAGTTGCGGAGATCCGACCATCTGGAGCAGTCAGACTTGTGCAACAAGATGGTATGTTGCGGCCAGGATGGGTGAATAGCACTTGCCTGAAATCTTACCTATCTCTGAACTGAGATAAAGGACTGTTGTTCTAGTTCGAGGGAGCATGTAAAGTAGTTAGATTTGAATTTTATTGCAAATTGTTGTTAATTCAGTTAATAAAGTCGAAGAGTGCCTTGTTGCACCATGACATGTAGTTCATTTTTCGGTTTAAGTGTGGTTTTGATGCAGAACTGCTTAATCAGCAGCGTGGGATCAGAAGTTTCAAGACCCTATTAATGACAGTCATTAATATGATGGGGACCCCTTTGTGGTCAGAGGGAGAGAGAATTCAGACGCAATCTGAGTCCATGTGCCACATGAACCCAGTCCAGTCATATCCTTTATTACTACTGTAGTACCCCATCTAAATTTGGTTAAGCCATAAAGCTATGATACACGAAGATGCCATCGGTATTCGTGCCAGGATTCTTACCCGTCAAATGGTAAGGTATGAAATCAGCCACGTTCCTGACCAATTTTCCCAGTAAATGCCAACATCAATCAAGAGATTTACCTCGTTAACCAATATTGTCGAACAACTCAGATCCAAGTTGCATCTATAGGGTAATGATGAATAACAGTTATTGCAGAACTTTCCAGCTTAACACAGGTATAAGGGTCTGAGAACTAGACATAGGACAAATTGTTTACAAGAACAAACTTATCAATTTATGAATTTTGCAGAGTGATCAAGCCTATGTAATCGCTCGACCATTAGTTGTGATCCCCAATCCCTGTTTTGCTTGTCCAAATTGTTGATAGTTCATATTGACCATGGCAAGAGCTACAGGGAGTCGAAGTGCCATTTCCAAGGATGTAGTACCAGATGAGCCCTGCGACCCCTGGGTCGATGTCGTGGGTGATCTCAAGGGGAAATTGGAGCAAGTCAAGATCCTCGACCTTGACTTAACAAACTAGGTCTTGTTCCCGCAGATGAACATATATGTTTTCTAGAGTATCGCTCCAGATGAGTTGGGAGGCATGCAATTTGTGTCGAAGCCCGAATTCATAAATTGGTTCAATTCAACCATCATGAACCTCAGGGACTTACTAGTGTTCGGCACCACTGGCGAAGTTGTGAGGTGTACCAAGTTTTTGATCAGCAGGTTGCACAATAGAATTTTGTGGTTGGATAGGATATATCCAATCCATGCAGAAGACATCGACCAACTTACTGGATTGACCCTCGAGGGTGAGGACGTGTCCAAAGGGTTCCAGCATCCTAGAAAGAACGAGAATAAGAAGGGGGAGCCCAACCTATATGAGAGGTTTCAAACACAGAAGGGGGGGCACACAACCAAGATCGACCCCATACTACCCGAGACGGTCAGGACTAGTTGCTACATCATAGCTAGCAAATTTATGAGGTCCTACTACAAGGGAGAATTCACATTGGATGCTTTATTAGTGGCATAGTTTTACGCCAATGGCATTATATTCAATTGGTACAACTACCTATTGTAGGAACTCCTTGTGTCTTGTGAGGAAGCCTAGGATAAAGGTGGTACTTTCACCTATGGATACTTATTTCTTGCATTCTCAATTCTCAAGTGGACGCCACCCGTCGGAAGACTATTGGTGCTCACAGATAAGGGGTGCTTAGTGAAAATGTTTGAGCCCTGGAATTCAAGGCTGGACTCGGAGAACATCGCCTTCAACAACACAATTTTCTCCAAGTGGTATAATGGGATAATTGAAGCAACACATAGGTTTCACATTCCACAATAGCTTCTTAACTGCAATATGCGGAACATAGCATTCAGCATGAACTAACACCATACATTTGTGTGGCCAAGTTATTCCAACGGGGAGGACTTCCACTCTTGGATGTTGTCATTCTATTTAGATGAAGAGGTCGTTGACAAGGAGGTGATTTCATGGCCTTGAGTCTAACGCAACCTGTGCAAGTCGGGAATGCACTATTTTTTACCCACTGAGCTGCTCAAGAAGAAAGGTCAGGAAGCAGGGGTAGGACTGAGCTCAGGCCTAGAGTCATAGAAGAAATAATCTTTGACACAGACAATCTCCGAAGAAGAGGAGGAGATGCAGGCATTGGAGCACAAGAAGAGAAAAATTTTGATGTTCCCACAACTATTACAGTAAGTTGTGTTGACATGTAAGGATGTCAATGAAATCCTTAGCATTGTATTCATTACAGAGCCAATGGCTAAGAAACTCAGGATGTTGATTTCCCCAAGTATAGTTCTGAAACCCAAACCCATCTCATCCACCATCCCCCACACTCGCTAAGTGGCTCGAGCGGCCCACATCATACATATCTAGGACGACCTTGAGCCTAACACCAATCCATCCACCATCATCACTGAGCAACCTCCATCACCACCATAACCCTGGTCTCCACCTCCAAAAACCAACATTCCACCCCAAACCATTGATCCAGAACCCATGCAGCTCGATCCCCTAGAAATACCCGAGCAGAGGCCAGAACTCCATGGTCCATACCCAAAAACACCAGAGGAGAATCTACAATTGACTAGCCTAAACCTTCAAGACCATGACCATCATAGTGTACTCTTTGTGTCGAGTAAGGACGCTCTGTCTTTGACAGAGATTCAAACAATCGAGAATCCATAAGTCCGAAGTCCCCAACACACTGCTACAATGAATAAGGTTGAGTGTGTTATGGGTAGCACAACCCAGGAAGTAGAGGTCCACAAAGAATAAGAGATACCTAAGGGCCATAAGGAACTAGAGACAACTTTAGGGAAAATTGCAATGTTAGTGAAGGAATAGATGGAGCTAGTTCTCTTAAACCCTTAGCAGTGTGAAGAATTGTTGCAACGCTGCCTGGCCAGAACGAACATTTTAACATTCCTACCGACAACATTAAGATTGAGGCTTGTGACAGGACCATCTATAGGATAAGAGGAGGTAGAGACTCTCTCAGATCACTCAATCATCAGTGTACTTCCACTGCAGGTCCGAGCACCCAGGGATGCCACCTCTTCTCCCACTGAACTAGCACAGTGGCTAGCAGCGCATCTAGTTGGAGTGAACAGGGCCTCAACTAATCAACTTTGGTTGCATCAGGGCCTCAAAAATAGACTGTGAGTAGAACTATTTGGTCTCATCCAAGCCCAAGGGATGTATCACAGATGTGACCCAACGGTTCTTCGTTGAGGCCTCACTCCTTGCCAGGAAATGGCAAGATAAAGTTGGGAATTTCCAGGAAGTCAGAAATCGGGCCTTAGCATTGGTCCTAGAGTTGGGCCCTTCATTTGAAGAAGTAGAAGAAAAGAAAGTGCAAGCAGAAGAGGAAGGTAAAGCAGAGAAGGAGGATAAGGGAAAGCAACAGTTACTCCTAGATGTTGCAAAACAACCAGGTAATTGACTCGAGGGTGAGCCAAGTACTTGAATCAAGGCTTGTGGTTGGAGCCTATTGGGCCCTTCGTTTTTGGATGTGAAGCTGTGCAAGAAGGAATATATTCCCATTTTTGGTTTAGCATGAGTTGTGCAAGCTACATAAGAATATGGATAGTGGAGTGAGGAAAAGTAACATAAATCGGTTGTGGAAAAAGACAACGCAATGCCAGCAAGGAAAAAGCAGTTACAATAGAACAAGAAAGAATGCATGCCCAAATCTAGAAGATCCCAATCAGCTTATATATATGAGATGTATATGATTGTAAAAGGGTTATCGGGTTCTCTCTCTCAGCTCTGGGTTCTTGTTCTTCATATGTTGAGTTTTGTTGTTGTTAATAAATTATTGTACATGTAATCTGTATTTTGGTTTTGGGTAAATAGAGCTCTGGGACATGAGTCCAGAGTCAGAAGTCTGTAACAGAGTACCAAGATGTATCTCTAAGATTGTATTCGATAAGTTCTGAAGATAATAGATGAAGAAGGACCCGAAATTTTGAAATATAATGTGTCATACTTTGTTTATGATTATGCATTGTATCTTTACAATACTTATTTATTTTTGATAAACTCAATATGATGTCTCTGTGTATGAATGCTTTTCGCAACTTAAGTATCTTCATTTCTTGTATGCATGAGTCCAGATCTAGTCTGTAATTGGTCTATTTCTCACAAGATCATGGTGAGTCTTGAAGGTTCTGTGAACCCACCCAAATATTCTCCTTTCCCTACCCTGTCCTTATGTCTTGGTTTCTCTTTGGGTGAGACTTCTTCTCTTCAGAGGAGATGAAAATTCCATTTCTCTAGACTACACGGTAAATTTTGTTCATAACCTGAGAAGGACCCTGGTCTGATCAATTCCACACCAACAAAATGGTTTCGTTTTCGAGACATGCGTTAAAAGGGAACCTATAGGGAGAATGCTTCCGTGGATTCACAAATCTAATATTCACCAATGGTGGGAGAGAAATTTTCACGCTTTCATATGGAAAGAAGCAGAGGTGAGAGGAAAATTTGTGAAAGATACATGAGAGGTAGTCTTTTACTCATAAAGATCGAGCGGCCAGTACAAGATATTATGGGTTAAGTTCCCAGAAGAAATTTTCCACTGGATAGATAGGCTCCAAGAAGCTCCAGAATTCCAAGAACGAGTCAAGAATATTTGTGCTTGTGTTACAAAAAAGATTGCAACACTTCATCAGCTAGATCGTCCAATCACGAGAGCGATTGATTTTTGGGTCAATACCACATTAGAAGGATACATTATTGAGTTTGCAACTGAGAATCACCAATCTTTTTCATGAGCAGAAGCGGATTTAAAGAAAGATTCAGGAGGAAGACTTTTGAGAGAAATCCCCCTGTGGATTAAGGTTTTCTTGATGGAAGAGGGGATGCTAACTATGTCCCCAATTGAGATGGAGGCGTAAACACCCTCGCTTGGGGTAGGGTGAGTTTTGGGTGGAATCATGGCCTGAGAGAGGGGAGAGGGTTCTTTGATGAACGCGGGAAACAACAAGAAATGGACTCAAGAGACGAGCGAGCCTTGAAAAGAGCCACCATAGTTGAGAAGCGGTGGCGTGGTAAGATAAATAAAGAAGAAAAATATTTCGAGAAGTTGTGGAAAAAAGTCGAACCAGGAGAGGTAGAGAACGGACAGATTGAAGAGTTATGGAATATGAGAAGACAGGAAAGACTGGCCATTCAAAGATTAAGTGAGAGAGAAGCGCAGAGAGAAAGAAGTCCCCAGGAGGATGGACAAGAAAGAGAAGGTGTGGAATCAAGGGAGAAGGAAGTCGATATGGATCTTGAAGAGGAAAGAGAATATTCATCCCCGATGCCAGGAAAGACTGGGAATCCGGCTGAAGAGACCACTCTAGAGGAAGAAAATGAGACCCCCCAAATAAAAGAAACTTGCCCCGAAGCCAGTGATGCCAACCCCGAATCAAGCACACCCCAAGTGTCTTCTATACAAGTGGTAAATTCAATACTACCTTCCTATGCTAATTTTGTTCCAGTACAACTAGTTAGTCAGACACAACCAGAAAGTGCGAGTATAGGGAGGATATTGGGATCCCCTGGTAGGTCGCAACCATAACCATTAGGGTTTATTTTGATAGGAGCAGCTATATCAACAATGGATGGTAACGCGAGAGTTTCGATTGCTCAATACCGAGAATTCTGGGGTAAAGGAGACGAAGATGTGGAGCAACATTGGTTATTGTGTGAAGAAATCTAGAGGTCCATAGGGACTCCAGATGAGAAGAAATTGGTTGAGTTTTAGAATACCTTGAGAGGTCGTGCTCTCAAATGGTACATGAATATTATATATCCAGGAGTGCCAGGAATGCAAGGTCAAGAATTCACACTTGACTAGGTAGGGACAAGGTTCACAGCAGAGTTTAAGTTGCCTCAGTCAGAACAACAAGCTTTGTCTGAGTTGCACGAGATTCAACAAAGGGAACATGAATCATAGTGGGAATATATAAAGAAGTTTAAAGATGCTATAGGGAGGTTAGTGCATCCAATTCATGCAGAACATCAAAGAGAATGGTATATTCAGGGATTGCTACCTCTGACACAGATTCCTTTAATGTAACAATGTATTTCCACTTTGACAGATGCCTTGGAACAATCAATGAATATTGAAGCCATGGTAGGATATCCAGGGAGCCTGAAAGTGACCAGACCCCCGACAAAGGAAAACTTGGCTCAATCAAAAGGGCAAATATCGGTGCTTACAGAAAATATTCAAGAATTGATGATACCTAGACCAAGATTATCGTAGGTCTAGTGTACCAGATGTTACATAGAAGGACATATGGTGAAGGAATGTTGACGAATGAGGGGAATGGAACCTCCTCATAATGTGATGGTAACCTCACCAGGACCCACGGGAGGAGTTGTGCAAGTATCTGCAAATTTACCATTCCATAACCCCACCCCATATCATGCTTTTCCAGGTAGCCAAGTCGCACCAGCAGCTGAGTATTGCAATATTTTCCGAATCCATGGGCATGGGATGAGACAGTGCCCCATTATTCATAAGTATTCAACAATACCAAATTTTATACATTGTGATTTTTCTGCATCTACCACACATACTACCAATCAGTGTAGAGCACTGGATGCACTTGCAGATAGGTTGGATAGAACAACATTTAGGGTGAATGGAACTCCTCAAGGATTGGGAAGAGGTCGAGGAGGTGGAGCCAGAGGAGACTTTAGAGGAGGAATAACTGGGTTAAGAGGACCAAGTATATTCTACAACTGTGATGAGCTAGGCCATATGGCTAGAGACTTTCCTCATCTGAGGCACCCATGGTGCTCTCACTGCAGAACCAATGGGAATGCAACTGCAGACTATCCAAAACTAATTGCAAAGTGGGAAGATCAGGTACGTCAATGAGGAACTAATCTCATCAGTTTAGAAATCAAAAGAATTATTATAGGAAAATTGTCCAACATTAATATCGTCACTCGGGGAGGGGCAAAGACTGGAGTTTATGCTCATAATTTACCTCATATACAAAAAGAAGCGCCTAAAGAAGACATGTATGATCCTTTGAAACATAATTTGTTATTTAAAAATGACATAGAAGTATTTCAGAATATCCATAGCCCTGAGATGCAAGAGAAACCCCCTCACCACCTTCACCCAGAAACCCTGTAGTAACGAGAAGACAACCTAAGCAACCACAAAATGTAGTCGACCTTTGGTTTCAGTTATTTTATGATATTCTTTGGAATGAACCGATAATAGAAAAGTTGTGCAATGCGCTATACCTAGTTCTGGGGAATGAAGAATCCACAGAAGAAATAATAAGGACTAATCTTCCTAAAAATATTACTCAAAGAGTGGAGAGAAGGAAGGTACAAACTGGAAAAGAGTTTAGACAAGTAGCCCAGCTAGACGAGTTTGAGATTAATGATGTTATGTTAGATCTAGGATCTAATGTTAACATACTTCCTAAAAAGACTTGGGAAGCCTTAGGAAAGCCCCAGTTGACATATTCCCCAATCCAACTAGGAATGGCCAATCAATATTGTATTTTCCCAATAAGAAGACTCGAGAATGTCGAAATAGATGTTGCAGGAGTGAGCATTGTAGCTTATTTTGAGGTGATCGAAATCATGGGGGCTAAGGAACCTTATCCTACACTAATTGGTATTTATTAGGCCTATGAAAACTATGCATTGATTGACCTAAATAAAAACACTATGACATTTGAGGCAGACAGAATCAAAGTAGTTCAACCCTTGGATCCATATGTAGGCCCCCGATTTACAGAGCCAACAGAAAACAATATGAAGGGAGAAGACTTGGAACAATTGTACACTGTAACAACATGAACAAGAGAAGACTACATAAATCTCACTTTTGATGGATCAGTAAGTTGGAGGAGTATACAGTCAGCGGACGAAGATTCACAACTAGCATTTGACAGTTGGAAGCAAGGCTCATACAAAATATTTCCAAGAAGATGCACAACTGTTAGGGAAATTAGATGGGTTGGAATCGAGGCCAGAGAACAACCAATTATGATGGTACCTTAGGACTTGAAATTTTTTTGGTCAGCATGGAAAAAAAGGTAGTGGAGGATAAAAGGATCTCAGTACTAGATTTATCCCTCCAGGACACCCCTTCAAGGTGGTGGGCCAATCACAAAGCCTTACTCAAAAATTGGAATGATGTTAAGAAAGGTATCAAATATATATTTCAATATAAGGAGTAGTTGGATTCAAGGATGTGGACAGATTTCCAAGTTGCGCAATTGTTCAACAGGCAGTCTAATCCTAAAGCAAACAATGTGTTACATAGTGGCCAGTTGTGGAAATACCATATCGCTTATGGGTTCAATTATTTCCCCACTCACTAGGTCCAATTCTGAAATCTTGGTTCATGCATGAAGAAACCAGAAGATAGAACAACAACTGGAAAACGTTGGCAGATCACTTTTGCAAGGACTTATCATTTACAAGTAAGTACCCTGAGCTTGAAGTAGTCCTGCAAAGAATTAAAAAATTCCTCTTTATAGACACTAGTAAACAAAAATCAGACCTAGTGGTATGCGCAAAGCATAGCCAAGAACATTTGTCTAATATTTACCTAAACTTGAACAAGAAACCTATAGAATGCTATAAGATTGAGAAGGATTTGGAAAGCCTAGATTATTTAGAAGAATTAAGAAACTTAGCCATTAAGGAGACATAAGGGAACAAAGAAATCCAAAACATCATACCCAGCCAGACTGATGGTTCTTATAATCACCCATTGAAGTTGTGCAAAGTCAATATAGGGACCATAGAGAAACCTAAGATAACTATGGTAGGATATTAATGGGATGAGAAAACTAGTCAAGAAATACATAGTTTGTTGCGAGAGTATGTGGATTTGTTCCGAAAGACATTTTCATAGTTAAAAGGGATTAAAGGAGTTATCGGAGAGATGAAAATTTAATTAAAACCAGGATCGAAGCCTGTGAGGAATAGACCATACTGCCTTAACCCCATAGTGAAAGAGAAGGTTAAGAGGGAAATAGACAGGATGCTAAAAGCTAGACTTATTTTTGTAGTGGAAGAAGCAGAATGGGTCAGCCCAATAGTCCTCCAAGTTGGACTATGGTGGGCCATGCTCTTCAAGGATGCAAAGGCATATGCTAGATCATGTGATGTTTGTAAAAGAGTGGGTAAGCCATCATGACGAGATGAATTACCACTTCAACCCATTTGAGATTTACAAGCATTTGAGAAGTGGGTGGTTGACTTCATTGAGCCGATCAACCCAACAACTAAGCATTCAAAGCCTAGGTACATTATTACCGCAACTGACTACCTTAAACGTTGGGTTGAGGCAACAATTGTTCAGGATTGTTCGACCAATACTGCTGCTAGGTTCATTTTTGAAAACATTATCACTCAGTTTGGATGTCCTAGGAGTCTGACCAGTTATCAGGGAGCTCATTTTATCAGTAGTAAAATAGCAAAGCTTACAACAAAGTTCTTAATCCAACATCATAAAAGTAGTCCCTACCATCCACAAGCCAATGGAAAAGTGGAAGCGTTTAACAAGATTCTGGAGAGAGGATTAACGAAGGCTTATTGCGCAAATAGGGAAGATTGGGATGACAGAGTTCCAAAAATACTATGAGATTACAGGACAACCACAAAGAAATTTCACAAGTACACTCTATTTCAGCTAGTTTATGGGAAAGAGGTTGTGGTGCTTGCATAATTCATTGCTCCAAGTTTGTATATGGCACAGATTACACACATGGAAGAGGATGAATCAGTTGTGCAGAGGCTCATGGACTTACAAGAACTAGAAGAGACTAGGTTTTTAGCAGACTTCCATTAGACAGTTGAGAAATCAAGGCAGAAATATTGGCATGACAGACACATTAAGACCAAAGTATCTGTGCAAGGAGATAAGGTCCTACTTTATGAAATTTGATACTAGAAACATCCAGGAAAGTTTCACATGCATTGGATGGGGCCATTTATAGTTGTGGAGATCCAATCGTCTGGAGCAGTCAGACTTGCGCAACTGGATGGTATGTTGTGGCCAGGATGGGTGAATGGCGCTTTCCTGAAATCTTATCTATCTATGAACTGAGCTAAAGGAATGTTTCTCTAGTCTGAGGGAGCATGTATAGTAGTTATATTTGAATTTTATTGCAAATTGTTGTGAATTCAGTTAATAAATTCGAAGAGTGCCTTATTGCGCCACGACATGTAGTTCATTTTTCGGTTTAAGTGTTGTTTTGATGCAGAACTACTTAATCAACAGCATGGAATCATAAGTGTCAATCTGAGTCCATGTGCCACATGAACCCAGTCTAGTCATAGCCTTTATTACTACAGCAGTACCCCATCTGAATTCGATTAAGCCATAAAGTCATGATACATGAAGATTCCATCGATATTAGCACCAGGATTCTCACCCATCAAACGATAGGGTCTGAAATCGACCACGTCCTTGACCAACTTGCCCAGTAAATGTCGAGATCAACTGAGAGATTTACCCTGTTAACTAGTCTCGTTGGACAACTCAGATCCAAGTTACGTCTATAGGGTAATGATGAATAAAAGTTATTACGAAAATTTCTAGCTCAGTACATGTATAAGGGTCTGTGAACTTGGCATAGGATGCATTGTTTCCCAGAACAAACTTAGCAATTTACAAATTTTGCAGAGTGAGAAATCCTGTGTAATCCCTCGACCATTAGTCGCAATCCCCAATCCCTATTTCTCTTGTCCAAATTGTTGATAGTTAATATTGGCCATGCCGAGAGCTACAGGGAGTCGAAGGGCCATTTCCAAGGATGTAGTACCAAATGAGCCCTGCGACCCCCAGGTCGAGGTCGTGGGTGATCTCAAGGGGAAGGTGGAGCAAGTCAATATCCTCGACCTCGACATAACAAACCAGGTCTTGTTCCCACAGATGAACATAGATGTTTTCTGGAGTATCGCTCTAGATGATTTGGGAGGCATGCAGTTTGTGTCGAAGCCCGACTTGATAAATTTGTTCAATTCAACCATCATGAACCTCAGGGACTTTCCAGTGTTCGACACCATTGGCGAAGTTGCGAGGTGTACCAAGTTTCTGATCAACAGGGTGCATGACATAAGTCTGTGGTTGGATAGGAGATATCCAATCCACACAGAATACATTGACAAACTTACTGGATTGTCCCTTGAGGGTGAGGACATGTCCAAAGGGTTCCAGGTTCCTAGCAAGAACGAAAAGAAGAAGGGGGAGCCCAATCTATATGAGAGGTTTCACACACATAGGGGGGG
>SNQJ01S0040204.1:127354-140522 GCA_010110895.2 Picea sitchensis
CCACAGGTTAATCGCGTAGCCAACAGGTCCCGCACAAATTAACAAACAAAAAAAAATGTCATTTTTTCATTTTCCAAATCATAATATATTCAACCATTAAGTTGCATAGTTTCATATATAATTTTGGTTTTTCATTTTAGATTTCATGACCTCAACCTTAGTCAAACATGTATTATGTAGACCATATAAATAATATTCTATATAAATGAATCAAAACAAATCACAAAATTGTTCTCAAGGAAAAGTTAACTCTATTACAACTTTAAGTGAAATAATATTACACCAAGAAAATAAGTGGAGATTCCCTTGAGATTAATGTAATCTACTCACATGTTGGTTCGGGAACTAGAGCAAGTGATATTTGTTGAGGCAGAGTATTTATATGTATAGTGATCATAATGTGTGTGAGCTAACGAAACACTTTTTTTTGTTGTTAATATTTTATTATTTTTAAAAAATGTCATGTCAACCGTACTTTGAACATAAAATTACAAATTTCATTCATACAAGGTTGTAAAAAGAGTTTCTCAATACAAGTATTTTCTAATAAACTAGTGGAATTGAATGATAATGAAATCACTAGATAATGCATATACATAGCAACTCTTAAGTCTTGATAAGTTCTCCAAGTTTATTCATTATATTGAGGTATAAGACTTATTATCAATAACTAGTCAATATTGTTGAAAATGTTTTGAATTGTATTTAAAAATAAGGAGATGGATTTAGCTTAATAAGTTTATATAATTAAATATGCATTAATATTATTGTGTAAGGACATATTAGTATATATAGAGAATTAAAAAACTAAAATAAAATCTAATCATTAATAATATTATTTATTTAATTAAATATATATTTTGATGAAATTTAAAAATTAAAATAAGAATTAATATTAATAATCATACAACTAAATATGGCCCATCTAAAAACTAATAAAAAATTAAAGTATAGTTTATATATTAATTTTATTTTGATAGTTTCCTTGAATTAAGTCTCAATTAGCAAATGATATAAGTTTCATTTTGTTGAGTTGTTTATGTCAATATATTTGTAATGAAATTAAATCATACAAGTTCATTAACATAATCTTATAAGTAAATTAGCAAATGATATAAGTTTCATTTTGTGGAATTGTTTATGTCAATATATTTGCAATGAAATTAAGTCATACAAGTTAATTAACATGATCTTATAAGTAATGAAAAATTTATCATTTTTAATAGCAACATTATTTAATGAATAAATGAAGTTTTAGTTGATTTATTAATTTAAAAGTAAAAGTAAATTATCTTTATCTCTACATTTATAGTTTTAAAGTTTGGATAAAAATATAATTAAAAATAATTTATCATGATTCAAATTAAGTTTTATCTTAAATTAATTTAAGTAAGTGAAATGTGTTCAAAATATAGTAAATTATGAAGTAGAAAAATAATTTAGTTATACATTATGAAAGTGATAGTACCCAAAAAAAAAAATCAAATTACTAAGCTTTATTCTTTTTTAGGGATTGGATAATTGACTTCAATTATAATAAATTATGAAGTAGATAAATTATTTACTTGTATATACATTATGAAAGTGATAGTACCAAAAAAAAATTAATTACCAATTTTCATTCTTTTTTAAGGATTGGATAATTGACTTCACACATAGGGCTAGATCATTATTTAAAATGTTTGACTATCTTCAAGCCTTCCAATCCATTGTAATGTAATACTCTAATTTACTTAATCAAATCCTTCCACGCACTTTGAAAATAGCCCAAAGAAGTATTGAATTTTCTTTATTTAAGCATACAAAAATGTTGATGATACTTAACATGAGAATAATATACATTAGTAGTTGTGATCACCTTAACATAGATTTGGTAATAATTCAAAACATATAAGGTCTTGATGATCCATTTCATTATTTTCTACTCAAGTATTTGAATTGGACTATTTTCCAAAGATCTTGAGAGGAGGCTTGAAATATAAGGACATTATTTATAAATTTTTAAAATAGCCCTAGTTGGATCTAGATTTAGCTCATGTTTTCTAGCCACTCTTATAGTGGATTGGGGTTTTCTTCATAACATATCATTTTAGCACATTGTATGTTGGAGCACGGTGCCATTAAAATGTGTATTAGCACTCTAGTGCATCTTATAAGACTTATGGTGATCTTATCTTATGGTGAGAAATGAATTGTTTGTAAAATGGGATAATTAATTAGTTGAATATCTTCTTAGGATGCATAGATCATATTTTTTCTTTAGAAGATAGTCGAGACATGTGTTGCAATAACATAATGTGTTGGGTACTTGTACAAAATCTTGTTTCATGGATCAATATATCCCAAATTCTTCAAATTTGACACTATTAATAATTAGGGACATTTTTGTATTGGAAAAGAGTTTCGATGGGGTTAAAATCAAAACACTCATAATATGTGATGTGTGCATATTTTACTTTTATGAATGGAACATAAGTTTTGCTATTTTTTCACTCTTTTAAAATATTATAAAAGAAATAGATTTATCATCCTCTATCTTTAAATATTGCTCTGTAAATTATTAAAAAGCTCATTCACTCCATTGCTATTCAATATCCAATTAGATAAATACCAAAAAAATGTAAATTTTATGCATGATTAAATCCTTCACACTAATTGTGGACTAGACCATAAAACCCATGAAAAATTAATCACTACTATGGCATGCCTTTCAAAATCACAAACATAATACCAGAATTCATCACATTAAAGTATTAGAAAGCACACATATTAAGTTAAATGGGCTATGGAATATGGTTGTTAATAGAGCACTAACCACACATCCATAACCATTCTACTCACATTCCACCCTCAAGATGGGGCTATAAGATAATATAGGTAGTTGTTATATGTGATACCATTCAAAATTGCCAAAACATTATGTATAAAGACACTAAATGAGTCAAAGTCTACCATATTATTTGAAATTCTACCACATTTTATTTCAAATGGTTATAGCAACAACACACAAGGTATTAAAAAACTTATGAAGCATTGTAAACATAAAAATATCATAGAATCATGTTTGAAATGCATGCTATTAAATGGTGCTTATAACACATTATCTTATTTCAACAAAAAATATAGTTGATTGAGGAGAGAAAAGGATTCTTCCTAATCAAATACATTATAACCAAAATATATTTGAAATCAACATGTAAACACTGAAGAGTATATTTACTAAATGTTGTAGATTATGGATTTCACATCCTTGCACTCAAAGAATAAAGATAACCCTTGGGCCTCCTAACATAGTATGATGGATTATTGGAATTAGAGTTTCCCCATTATTTATCCCTTTGTTTGAGTCTATATTTATGAATGTGTTTACCCCATTTGATGTCTAGATCTAGATACGACCTCTTTGTTATTTTATTAGGTCATAATTATTTGGTCTTCTTTACTCCTTGGTGGGTTTATTAACTAGAAATTCTTCTTCTCTTAGATTAACTCTGACAATCATATTTAATTTGTTCTTGGGTTATTTAGATATGCATTCTTAAGATTCTCAACACTCAGATGTCCATTTTGGGTCCACAAAACGATTGAAAAGATCAAAATTGTTTTCCCCTCTCCCTCTTTCTCTTTGGTTGCCCATCCAAGGGTTGTAAGTGTAGATACACACTTGTCTCCCATGGATAGTTGGATTAGAGGGATTTTTTTCAGTTATGAAACCCATCAGTACTACACTTGGGGTCAAAATCCGATGTTTGATTTGTTGTTTTCTTAAGAAAAAAAACATTTTTAATGTCTTAATTAGTGAAAATGGGTGAAATTTGTTTTCTCTCCCTCGACAAACATCACTTAACCGATAATAGAGTAATAATGCTAGTTAAGTGATAGTTTATACATCTATTAATCAATGTTAAGTGTCCATAATCATTAATTCACTCTACCAATATATGCAATATTGGTTATACATTGATTAATCAACACTCGCAAGAAATTTTTTGGGTTGATGAGTATTTTATACTTTCGACATGTTTGTTTATAAATTTTGTTTCCAAATTTTAAATTACATATGTGCGAAAGAAATAAACCTTATATTTTTTTCTAAAGAGTCGTGTTGAGACCTAAACACAACCTAAAAGTTTACAAAAAAATTGGGTACGACTTTATATTTTTCTTGAAATATTGTTATCTTCTTATTATAAAATCCATTTTTTGTTCCAAGTTAATGAGTTCTTTGAAAAATAAGTATCATTTTTCCAACCTTCCTTGCCATGAAAAAACCCAAAAATTTCTAAATTAAAATTCATCAACTAAGTCTTTTGAATTTCTCATTGAAGAAATTTTAAACTTCCATCCAAGTAGTAAGTCCACTTTGTGCCCAGATGAAAGTTAAAATTTATTGTGATACACTTTATGCATAGAAGGTCACTTCGAAATTCCGTTCATAAAAATTTAAAAAACAATGATTGTGGCACAAATACAAATCAAAATTTTCTCTGATGTTTGATGTTTCAAAATTGAAAATTGTCTCTGATCATCGAAGTGTAACTCAAACTTTACCGCATTAAAATTTGTAAAACGCACCAATGAAAATTTTAAAATTTCTTCTATGTGTGTTTATCAGGATGAAATTAAAATTTTTTGAAACGTTGCTCCAATGAAAAGTATGTTATTGCTCCAATAAAATTGTAAAGTTATCCCAACAAAAAAAACGTTGAATCAACCTCGAAAGACTTTGCTACATTTTTTAACTTTCCAAATTGGAGTGAAAATGAACTTTGGATACAAGCTATAATGATTTTTTACCATTGATGTGAAAGGTAAAGTTTTCTTTGATCATCAGGGACCATCAAGTTTTTTGAATAACACGTCTCTTAATGAACATTGCATTGCTATGGTTTCTAGCTTTTCAAAAAAGTAATTGTTGATTTTCTCACTGATCAAAGCATGTAATATGGCCGATAAGTGCATCACTAGTTTTATAAACTTTATGTCAAAGTGTATGTATAACCCCCCCCCCAAAAAAATTTAAAGGTCGTTCAAATAATTGTCGCCATTCATGTTTGGAATTGGTAGACAAAGTGTCCCATTGGAATCGAATATGAAATTATAACAAAATTTGATCAAATATCACATGTGTATAATCCACTATAATCAATATTTAAAAAAAAAACTATAGGACCGATTTCACTCATCCATTTCACTATTACCAAAATTCTTTAAGCTTGTTGTTGATTGAGCAAATTGTTGATTTTTCCATTGGAGTTTGTTTAAATATTTTATATTTCCACAACAAATTATCATGTCTATTATAGACGACATCAAAGTTCATATCTAACTTTTCATCAAGAACTATACTTACAATTTTTCGGTGAATGGTGGTTATTAATTTCTAGTTTTTTCCACAGGAAATTTCTCTTTTATATTCATAAAAATATAAAAAGTTCTATTACAACTGTCCTTTTGACATAGAACCTTTGATCAAGCACTATGATGGCAACATACATCGTTAAGCATTGTGCTCAAGACTAGATACCCTTAAGATGCATCCAATACAGAACGATAATAGAACAAAAAACAAAAAAGGAGGAATATGCCACTCTAAACTTAGTAGTCATTCTATGACCAAGTGCCAATAACATTGAAGTTAGTATTAGATAAAAACTATCTCTACATTAATTAGAACAAATTTAAGTAATGAGTAGGACCCTGATTACCATCCTCCCAATGGGTATAAGCAATACTTCTAGGCAGTTTTGTTAGAGCCAGCTTTGATAATATGTCTGCCTCTTGATTCCATTCTCTTTATATATGAGCAAATGATATATTCCTAAAACGTGTAAGTGTATCTATGATCCTTTCCTTCCATCTTTCGAGTGTTATAGCCTGGATAGCTCCCCTCTTATTTAGCCACTCGATAACTAACTTGGAGTCCCCAAGCACATGTAAATCTGAAATTGACAATCTTATAGCCATTATTAGAGAGGCCCAAGCCCCCAATAATTCATCCCTAGTGTTAGAACCTCGTCCAAAATTGAACATCCATAAAAAGGAAGTGTTACTGCTAATCTTAATCTTACCTCCAACCCCACTTTGGCCTCCACCCTGTTGCACTGCCCTGTCAAACCATGCAATGGATTTATCTTCCGGGAGATGCACATGGACATTTTGAGGGAGAGTGTCTTTTTCCTTAATTCCATAGATGCTCACTGCACCAATAGTTGTGTATAATACCTTATGAATTGTGGGGGAGACTGCCTCAAAGATAGTCATATTTCTTTCAATCCAAATGTACCAGCATAGAAAGGCAGACAACGTAGGTAAATTTGGATTCATCTTTGTCCAATTTTCATAGCAATCATTCATTGTTAGACCAGACCATCCACTCAAGAAATTTAGTGAATTTTTTACACTGTTCCATATTGAAATGGTGAATGGACAATTCACAAATAGATGCTTACCTATCTCCCTCCTACCTCTACATAGGAAACATATTCATGGTCCCATCCATCCTCTTTTTTGGAGATTTTTCCACATTAATATCTTGTTTTCCGCTACCAACCATGTGAATAACTTAATTTTTAAAGGGAAGTCCCATTTCCATAGTTTTCTCCTCCGGCCACCTACTTTTTGAGCCCATAGCTTTAGCGTGACTGCATTGTACACATTTTTAACCATTAGTTGTCCAAAATTATCACCCCCGGTCCATAGTAAGACATCTAGACGATTCTGTAGATGTATGCTTGAGCTTATCAATAGCTTTTTGTACTTTTCCCATTCTAAAGATAAATCCCCCTCTAGCTCCAAGGTTGTACAGTCTAACCAAGTGGAGCAAAGATTTTCCTGTAATAGATCACAACTCGCTTAGTAAAGTAGATGTACATTTATTTTTTGGTTCAACCTATCAACTAACTCTTTTGTTAAAAAATAGTCCTTTCCCATACCCAACATGACATCTTTCCCAATAACTATAGACTGACATGTGCCCGGATTCCAAGCAATCCACAGTAAAACAAGAGGTAAAGAGTTCATTAATTTTTTCCAAGTCTGAGATCCATTAGTCGAACTTGCAGAGTCCAATCTTAACCACATATGGACCAGTTCATAAGGCAAGTACTTATCTTTTATCACCCAGTTCCATATTCCAAATTTCGTCAAAACTCTCCATAGAGTATTTGATGCCAAAGCCGTGTAGAAAATGAACAAATTTCTAAGCCCCCGACCTCCATAAATCTTTGGCTTCGATAATGTTTCCCAATTATACAAATGGTAGCTTCTTCTCTTCTTGTTGTTAGACCATAGAAATGAGAATACCATCTGTCTAATTTTATTAGAATAGACAATGGAATATACGCTAAAGCCAACCAATAAATGGGAAGACTTTCCAAAACGACCTTTACAAGAACATACCTGAATCCCAGAGATAACAACCTGTTACACCAGTGATTAATTCTGTGGTCGAATTTTCAATAAGCCATCTCCAATCCTCAGCTTTATAGTTATCTAGTTTTAGATAGTACCTAGATATTTAAAGCCAGCTGAGAGATCTTTGGATTCAAAACTGAATAAGTCATTTAACCCGGCAAGATTTTCCTACTATACTCCAGTGTGGAGGAAAGTCGATTTTTGTATATTAATTCTCAGCAACGACGAATGACAGAAAATATTGATTATTTTATTGATCTCGATCCATTCAGACAACTTTTCACTTGACATAATAATCACTTCGTCCACAAATAACAGATGTAAAATCTTTATTAGTCTAGAAACTTTGATCCCTGTCAGCACCCACTCAGCTTGTCCTTTTTCTAACATAACTAATTAAATTTTCAAGTCTTGAATATTTTTTCTCAAATTTTCCAAGTAATTTTCAAGAACACCCTTTTTCAAGTTTATTTTTGAAATCTATAAAATATCTTTTTTGAATAATCTAGAAACTTAAGGAAAAACATTTTTTTGTTTAAAAGCATGATTTTTCTTAGTCAAATGGATTACTAAAATAGGAAACTTTTTAATATGTAGAAAATAAGGAATGTTTTTAATGTTGGTTTCATTTTTAATTCTTCAAATAACATGACTCCTAGAAGCACTCCTCATAGAACACCAAAGAGGTCACCAAAAGGAAAAAAACCTATCATTGAACCTACTGAGCAAGTCAAGAGTGACATGGAGGTCAATCTAGACAAGCCCCTATTATTTAAATTATAAAATCATGATGTTGAACTAGTTCTTCCCATCTATAATGGTATAGAAGCCTAAATCAGTCCTCAAATTCCTTTCCCCGAGTGGGGAGAGATATACAAAAGGATTAGGGAGGAGGACTACCTTGATGTAGTTTTTATAAGTGATGCAAATATGAGGAATGCATATGATCTAGTTTTCATAAACATCAAGATATCTCACCTACATTCCATTGAAACTAAGACTCCCATCATACCATGTCTTAAAGGAAATAAAGTGGATCATAACCTATATAAATGTTAATACGAGAACTTTTATTAGTGATGAAGGGAGATGTGTTGGCTCATATCAAGCCTTAGATCTTGAAAGACATTATAGACTACATGATCTTGAGAAACACATGATTAAAARTTTTGTTGAACAATTCCAMATGAAAYATGACATTAAGAAAATCMTGACCAGTTAGTGGGTTGAGGATAAGAGGATAGTTGGAAAAATAAMTGGAATATATACTATGATAAACTTAAGGGACCCTTATATATATGCAATGCCTCTCATATATAGGTTTTATGGAGAGAAAAATGTGTTCATTTCAAGGATGCATGGGTACCCTTAGTTTATATTATCATAACCAATAGAAGTGTTTACAATTGGGTTGCAATCCTCTCCCATTATTTAAATAGAGATACTATAAAAGCATAGAAGGCCAAAATCAAAATAGAATTTGTACCTAAATTATACATGGACTCTTATATGATGTATATAATATGTACTACCAACTCTTTTCTTGGGTTGATATGGAATTGGCTTATGGCATAGACACATGTGCATGTCTATTTCCAAGTAGTGTGGCAAAACGAGTTCAAAAGAAATTATGCTCAATTATGTGACCACTTCCTTGCACCATTGCACAGACTCATCTTCTACAAATAATAACCTAGACTTAGTAAGGGGGAAATGAGATTGATTAAAACCATAGGAAGTTGATATATGCAAGAAGACTACACTTATTTAAGGATCTATGGTGTATGTACTCCTCCACATTTTTTTCCCAAATTTGTGCCTAATTTATTGACATTAGGTGAAATATATTACCAAACAATTCTATAAGGATTTAATACATCATTGGCTAAGGATGAAAGAAATAAAACCTTTACCGCATAAAATATGTATATTTGTCATTATAGTATACTATATTCCAATAAAGCAAGGCAGGAGGAAAATATTATGTTGAAATACAGGTTTGATCAAGGTCAATTTAGAAGACATGACCCCTTGGGCCTTGTATCCAAACATAGTGTAATGGTTTACATCACTTGGCCACATGGACCTTGCAAGCCAATTCCTCCAAATTTTCCACCTAGAAATTACTAAGTTAGATGACAAATTATACATGACCCATTTCAAATCAAACTAGAAAAATGTTTATATTTGGAACCGATAGTATTCTTGATTGTGAGTACAAAAAAACTCCCAAATTGGTCATTTGATGATCCCTTTAAATTCTACATCAATCTATATTTGTCAACTCTGTCCTTTTTGTATTTTCTCCAGACTTGAATTTTTCGCAAAAACTGTTATCTCCCAAACAAAGCGAAAATGGGAAACTTTAGTAATACAAAGTTGTCTAGCTTGCTAAGGAGGTAAAATGTTGAGTAAATATTTTTTTCATATTTGTAAGTGATGATTTTATAGATGAAGTAGAATTGGACGTAGTACCACTAGATGTATGCAGAGTAGTGTTTGAAATCCCCTACATGTATACGAGGGATGTTATCTTCATGTAGAGAGACAACCAGTACTACCCCATCAAGGATGAGTGATCCTTCATCGTTAACATGCACAAAGGAAAATAAAAATTTTCACTAGTAAGTGTCAATCAAGCTAAGAAATTCATTAGTTCTAGCAAGAAATATGTTTTACTTTTCCTAATGGAAAATAATCTCGGTGAAGAGTCATTAAAAGTAAAGACATCCTTGGAAGAATGTACCAAGAAGTAGAAAAATGAATTGGAGGATTTTCTAAAGGAATACATGGGAGTGTTCCAGGAGCCTAAAGGGATACCACCTAAGAGGGAAGTGGAGCATGAAATCCAATTATTACCAAACTCCCCCTTGTTGAATATTTGGTTGTATAGACAGTCTGTTCTAGAAGCAAATGAAGTAAAGAAGCAATTGTAGCAGTTGTTGGAGTAGGGTGTGATTCAACCAAGTACCTCACCTTGTGGGTCACCCATCATAATTGTTCCCAAGAAGGATGGGATGTGGAGAATGTGTATCGATTACAGGGAATGAACAAGATTAAATTGAAGAATCGGTACCCTCTTCCCAGGATCGATGATCTATTGGACCAACTGAAACATGCCAAGTAATTCACTAAGATGGATTTGAAATCAAGATATCACCAAGTACCCGTCAAAGAAGAAGATGCCTAGAAGAATTCATTCAATACAAGGAAATGTTTATATGAGTGTTTGGTTATACCATTTGGCTTATGCAACACACCAGCTACATTTATGAGACTATTGAATGGTGTTTTTTCCCCTTATCTAGATTCATTTGTTATTGTTTATTTAGATGATATAGTAGTTTATAGTTCTACCTGGGAGGAGCACATCTCACATCTTATGAAGGTGTTAGAGACCCTGAAGAAGCACCAATTGATGGTGAATTTCAAGAAATGTGAGTTTACTCGACAAATTTTGGTGTATATGGGGTATTTGCTTGGTGGAGGAAATCTCAAGATAGATCTCACCAAGATGGAGGCCATCATGAAATGGCCAATTCCTATAAATTGCATAGAATTTAGGATATTTTTTGGGGTAGCACAATACTTTTGGAAGTTCATATCTTCATTTTCAACAGTAGATGCACCACTACACACAATAACAATGGACAGTAAGAGTTTCCATTGGGGGAAGAATCAACATAAGGACTTTGATGAGATGAAAAGAAATATTAGTCAAGCACCAATGCTCATGCTACCAAACTTGAAGAATCCTTTCAAATTCGAGACAAATGCAATTGGGTATGCCATGGGAGCAGTCCTAATGCAAGGAGGAAGGAATGTCTGCTATCATTCTGAAGAATTTCATGGGGCAGTCCTCTACTACCCTACCTACAATAAGGAACTATATGTCTTGGTACATGCTATTAAAAAGTGGAAGAACTATCTGATGGGAAAGGAGACCATCATCCACACAGATCACCAGTTTCTCTAGTATTGGTAGGTCCAAAGTAAGTTACAACAAACCAAGAACTACAAATGGATGGGGTTCTTACAATAGTTTCATTTGGTCATAAAGTATAACAAGGGTAGAAAAAACAAGTTGGGAAACATGCTTTTAGGAGCACCCACATCCAATATTGCAGTTTTGGTAACTCTAATGCACATGGATCATTTTACCCATGATGCATACAGAGAGGAATTCATAGAATATGAGGACTTCAAGAAGGTGTTTTATCATCTACAAGGCCAAATTCCTATAGAATAAGGTGACCACAAGGCTGGCTATCATTTCCATATCGGTCTACTCTACAAGCTCGACAAGATTTATGTTTCTAAAGGTGAACAATTGCATCTCATCAGAGATGCTCACACCTCCAAGGTTGCAAGACCTTTTGGTGTTGGGAAGGAAGTTTCCAACTTATANCTTATATGTCTTGAAGAATTACATTCATTGGAAGCACCAACTTCCTTTGTTTTCCAGCTGCAACTGGAAGGAGGCTCCAACCCCCTAGTTTCTCAGGCTATAACCTGAGGGAAGCTCAAACTCACCAATTCTATGGCTACAACCCCCTATGTTCTCCAGCTATAACCACATGTCCTTGCCCCGTCCAACCACCCTGAAGTAGAAGTAGAATGATGGAACCATTGTCACACTATCACTGTGAGATATACCACTATAAACCTGTACTAATAAACTTGAACCATGCATCAACCATGCATCAACCTGTACCTCAACCTGTAATCAACCTGTACCATAAACAAGTGCATCAACCATGCACCAACCTGTACCAAACAATCTGTAATCAACCTGTACCATAAACAAGTGCATCCAACCATGTACCAAGTATATATCAATCATGTGTCAACTACTCATTAACAATGACTCATCAATATATATCAACATCATCAACTATACACCTCATGTATGTGCCAACACATCAACTGCTTGTCTCAACCATGACTAATTTTGGATTAGTCAACAACCCTAACTTGAAATAATCATAAATTTGTACCTGTAATGAATAAAGAAACGAAACTGATACAAAATTTTCTTCAGTGTATTTTATGCAATTTTTCCAAGTTTCACTACTTGTAACCTCTCAGAAAAGGAGTTATAGCAAAAATGGCATACCTTGTTGAATTTTGGCTTATTCTAGAGAGCGGCCTTGTAGAGAGTGCCTGACACAAAATTTTGTTGAATCGATCTGAAATTGTTACAAAACATACTACAAACTATACTATAACCAAAAAATTTGGTCTTACTGAATTGGTATATGTTATGAAGAAGTTATGACGTTTTTACTCGAAACACTTGTTTTTTACTAGTTTCAAGACTAGCCACAAACCCTATTTTCCATGGAGTGTAACTCCAAAAATAAAATGACCCACAAGCTGAATTTTTTACCACAGATACTTGGATATGTTTCCTCAATGGAATAGAAATTTCATGGTCTGAATCATTCTAGAAAAAAACGTTATTGCAAAAATGGTGAGATGACCTGAAAAAACATACCTTAGAAAGCATCATCAAAAGAATTTATCCTTCCTTGAATTCTGGCCTTATTTTCTTCACTTTCCTCATAAATTCGGCTTATATATCCTTTGGTTACCTCAAACACCTATAAGTATTCAATATTCTCAAGTGTATCTAAAATGAGAGAGCTTTGCCTCTTATTTATACTCTCCAAGTAGCTTCCTTAAAAACATCTTCTAGGTCACTTTGCCCACTTTCCTTATTTTAGGGTTAACCCACTTCTAATTTCTCCAT